>JAPYZE010001201.1:0-25046 GCA_030522805.1 Leptomastidea abnormis | reverse complement strand
ATATATATATATATATAAGAAAGAGATGCGGTAAAGATAAAGCGCGAACAAGAAGGAGATTTTTGCTTTGGTATATACAGTGAATATAAGAGAAAGAGAAGGAAAGAGGAGAGAATCACATATCGTGTGTATGCAAATTGTGCACGTTGCGGACAAGGAGGCGGTATATATATATGGTATATGCCAACAACTACGATGACTATACGACGAGTCCTTTACAATTACACGATTATATACTTGCGCATTGTGTATGTGAGAGACAGAGAAAAGAGTTTTGTTGCGTCCTCTATTATTTCGCGAAATATATATATATTTTTTTTATTTTATTTCACAGTTATGTTCTTTTGTAGTTTGTTGATGCGTAAGTATACTTACCTTGATATGTTTCGTGTGTGGGCACTGTGTTATAAATTTGTCGTATCTATACTGTAATAGGTGAATTTGTGTGTAGATTTTAATCTTAAAAAAACAAATGATTTGACGTGTGTCAATTAGAATTGAATAACTATTGATTTGAAAATGAAAATAAACCAGTAGGAAGTCAGATGTCTTTATTTACCATGACTTTTATTACAAGCTTTATTACCTTTGGTACCTTCACTTCAAGTCAGCTAGAATTATTTGTCACAACTAGATATGAGTCTTACTCCAAGTTTCAAAAGCTCCTTTACGTAGGCGCGTTATTATATCAAGCCAGTGTCGCATATAGACCATCCTGCTTTAAATCTTGCACAAAGCCATGTCATCTCATATCCTTCCTGTTGCGTTATATGTATGTATATAACGCAACCTACCATCTCTATATATTCTCTTAGTAGTTCTCAAATATGGTCCTCACATCTCTCTTTTGCATGTATACATGTATACGTGTACGACATCGTCAAGCATCCTTGCAATTATATATATGCTCTCTTTTCATGTTGCTCCGCTATACTCAGAGATGTGGTACTTGTATTTTCCTGTCACGATGCCTCAAGCTGCATTTGCAGAGAGAAGAAAGAAAGAAAGAGAGAGAGAGAGAGAGAGAGAGAACGAGTAAATCTTGGTGTTTATTTCATAAAATTAAGAGAAAAGGAGCAAGAAAGGAGTATGAGAAGGAAAAGAGATCAAAAATAAAATATATATAATAACGTTGAAATTTAAATAACACACTGGTTTGACGTAAAAATTAAAATTAATTCCCGGCCATTTGTGGCGTGTCCGTGAAAAATAGCCGGAACGTCGAAGATGAAGAAAAAGAAGGAGGAGGAGGAGTCATACGTACTCTTATTTTCCCGATGAGGAGGAGGAGGAGAGAGAGAGAGAGAGAGAGAGAGAGAGAGAGAGAGAGAGAGAGCCTGGAGGACGATTACGTCGATTGCTTGTATACAGCTCGCACGCGTCTCTTTTCTCTTTTGCTGTTACTTTGAGACACGCAGGTTTTCGCGAGCAAAAGGGATGAACAGCAGTAGCAGCAGCAGTAACGCAAGACGACAGCAGCATCAGCAGCGATATGGCACACACGCAATGGTATATATATGGATGGATACTTTAAAATATGCCGTAGGGTTACTATAAACTTGCCTATATGAGCTGAAGGTATATCAACACGCGCCGGAAGCGGGAAATCTTGAGAGAATGAAAAGAGAGAGAGAGAGAGAGAGAGAGAGAGATTGAGAACAGTAGTCTTCGTTGGTTGGTTGGTTGGTTAGTTCTTTACTTCCAGGTTGACTTCGTTCAGGTATATATATGTAAGATTAGCCTCTACGATTTTACAAAAACAGGTTGCTGAAGGACGAAAGAAGCTAAGACTCTTCAAATTCGCGATTGGTTATATATAGTAAGGTACTCATTTCCATGACGATGTTTTCCTTTTTACGGCAGCAGGTTGCTATACTAGAGTATAGTATATATAGGGGATACACGAGATGACTGTAATTCCGCATCTATGCGTGACTTCATTTTCCTTTGAGCAAAATGTTATATCCCTGCTGTTGCTTCTGCTACCGGCTAACCGTCGTCCGGTGTACTTGTTCTCTACCTCCTTCTATATACCAAGCCCTTCTCTCTCTCTCTCTCTCTCTCTCTTTCTCTCGTCTCTTCGGGCTTGATTGCGTAATTAAATCGTTCAAGGAATCGATCTGGTGAGGCGCGCGCCACGTCCGGAGCTGTATATATACCCTGCTTATATACCTATATATTTATATGTATACTGTAGAGAACGCGAGAGCTCGCGATATGCCATTGATTTTCAGATGGCCTTTTTCAGAGGAGGAGAACTGTAATTGTCGGAATGCGAGCGACTAAGGTAATGATTACTTTGAGCGCTAAAATAAAGTTAAGATGGAATTATAGGTCTTCTCTCTCTTCCTCTTTCTCTCTATACCGATGTTGTGTTGCTGTTGGAGGATTTTTCTCAAATATCTTTCCTTCTCTCTTAAATACAGTTTTTTTAATTTTATTTATTTAAGAGTCTAACAAAATAAAATCCGTAAACACTTATACTTACGTGCGAGTTGATGTTGTGTATTATCACGTAAATTACACGACGAAAAGTTATTTCAAAATGAAATTTCGTTCATCATTTCTTTTACCTCGTTATAATTTGATCTCTGAAAAAGATAATGAAAAAAATCGAAAATAAAAAAAAAGAATGAAAGAGACTTCTGTAATTATTCATTTCATTCACGATTTGATAAACGACATCGACCGAAATTGCATGACTTTCAAGACCGATTGCCTCCCTCCAGTTCCATTAAAAAGCCTCAGGGCGTCGATAGCAGCAACCAAAGGTGCAAGTGAGAAAGATTGCAGAAGCAACCACTCTCGCCCCTGTAGAATTGCACACACGGATAAGGAAATGCCTGTCCTCGAGAGACTCTCTTTCTCTGCTATCTTGTGAGTCTGCATCTCTTCTGCCAATGGTAAAAAAGGAAAAGAGGAGGGAGAGAGAGGAAAAGAAGAAAGATCAGATCGAAAGATCAGTGAAGAGAGGAAGAGAGAAAGAGCGCCTCGGGAAAGCGAGAAATCTCTTATCTCTTGGTTGGCGGTTGGTATATAAGCGCCGCTGAGACGTTTCAAAGGAGTGTGCTGCTGCTGCGCGCGATCGTAACGAGTTAAGGAGGTGTCGAGCGTTGGAATGGACACGAGGAATTAGTCGTGAGTATTGAGAAGACGAAGGTATAGAAAAATAAAAAAAATAAAGAATCAAGTGAGAGAAAAAGAAAGAGAGAGGCGTTGAGATGTTGAAATTGTAAGGATTATCTTGATTTTATTTTAATTGCTTTGGAAAATTTAAATTGCAGATTTTTTCTTTCTTCATTTTTTTTTTTTAGAAATGATTGTAAAAAATAAGTGCGTTAACAAAACAAACTGTTTTTAAAAAAAAATGTTCTACTAATAAGAGGTGTATACCTATACCAACTTCGTACAATATTAAAATCAGGCCATTCGCATTCGCGTTCTCTTGGTGAAACTAATCTCAAGGAATTTAAACAGCCTCTAATTTTCCGGTATCTCAAGTAAAGCTCTTCCCTTCCCTCATACACACACTAGCGGTATATATGTAACAACATCTACACACACATACAACTATATCAAGCAAAAAAAAAAAAAAAAAAATTCTCAAGCCTACCATGTAGCCGCAAAAAACCGCTAGGTCGATGCTTATACTCATCCACGTCCTTCTTCCAACATAGCGTAACTCTTCACCCATAATTAACGTATTTCAGTATATATAGTATATATATTATACCAAGACACACACACACGTGCTCTGTTATCCGACCGCTCGCGATCTTTCGCGTTGTAGAAAGACAGGCGTCGAGAAAGAGAAGGAAGAGAAGGAAAAAGGTATAGTAGAAAGACACAGAAGAGGAGAAAGAGTTTGGCGTAATTGCGCGCCTGCCGATGGACGAGCTCGATATATACCTATATGTGTATCGGAAAAAACATTGCGGTAAGCGTATCGCGTATATATATATATATCCCCCAAGCGTTTCGTCTCTTTGAGCTTGTAACTTGGTTGAGAGAGAGGATAGGCACACCTAAGCCTAAGGACATACTGCACACGCAAGGACGAGGGGGTTGATCGAGTAGTATATAGTGCTTCAAGCATTGCGTAGATAGATATATATTGTATAAGCTAAGGGAATGCGGAATCGATGAACGTCTCTCCACTTGGGCGGCCCTTGGCTTGGTTTATAAGATAATATCAGCTAGTATATCTAGTTTGTGGTGTGTTTGATGTGTAATTGCTACTAGTGTATAATATATATCGAATCTTGTTCATCTAAATTGTATGTATGTATCTTCTTGGGAAATCATTTTGGTTGATTAGACTGTGTTTAGATATGACAGGATCTTGATAAGGTTTATGTGTGACTTATTTTTTTTTTTTTTTTGTGTGGATTATGTGTGAATTAATTAAAAGAAAAAGATCTTGGGTTGGTGTGAGCACTTACTAGGTGACAAGTTGAATAGATTGCAAGTAATATATTGCAAACTTGGAATATAATATAGTTGACAGATATAGTGGTATATTGATAGACAGGTATATAGGGTGTGGTTTTTTATTAATGCATTTTCTGCAGCTTCTGTATATGGAGATCACTTATTAAGTCTCTGAGAAATTTTTTTAATAAACTTTTGTCTTTATAATCAATCCTATCTATGAGTAATAGATACAAAAATTAAATATACACGCATATGTAACCATAATTTTCTACTTGCAATTTAAACGTCCAAGATGTAAAATATAATAGAATCAATGAGATATTGATCTAGAACATTGAAACTATACAAGTTTCCAACAATTGAAACGAGCAACATCGTTTAGTTTAACAATATTACATAAATATTATCAAGCATAGTAACAATTAGAATTTACTGAGTCATTGCGAAATTGTGTATTTCCCAGTAGGACACATAATATTATGTTCTATCTATCAATACAGATCAATACGTATAACAATACAACGATAAATATATTATCCATCCCTTTGAGCTGTCATTATCTTCACACTGAATTTTAAATTAATTCATATATAAAATATTAGTCGCGTGTTCAAGCCTCGTGATATTTCAATTAAAAAAATAAAAATAAAAATGAATAACGTCCTACAAAGTAAGAGTATACAATAATACACTTCTCCTTCGTCTTTTCTTTTCTATAGAAAACATAATCATCCCCAAGGCGCAAGACTTCTTAGGAAACATCAAGACGATATTGTATAAACGTGTGTGGCACGCGTATTCTAAACATCCGACACACAAGAGTTTCCGTATACATCTGCTAAAAAAGGGCCGAGGGCGACGACGTCCTTATAGTTGAACCTTCGATGATCGGCAGATCGGCTCGGTCAGATAATCGCACGTAGGACTGATTGATTGACTGATCGGCGCAGGCATCTTTTTCTTTTTTTTTTTTGTGAATGAGTGAGTGAGCTTATATATCGAGAAAAAGGTATTTTATTCGATCTCGCGTGTTTGAAACATCGTTTTCTTGACGCTTTTGTGGATAAGCAAGACCATGTATACGATTCTCTTTTCTCTTTATATTTTCTGTATATACGATGTTTCGCTGGGAAGGGTTAAGAGTTAAGTGGGATTTTATAGTGTATGCGAATGTGTTTATGTATAAAAGTAGATTTGATGTATCGGTTGGAAGAAAGGTAAGATTCTAATTGACGAGATACGTCTCTTTTTAGGAGCATAGTTGGTATAGGTATCTGTAGACTGTCGATATTTGCATTTATCGAGGGTAACGTAGTTTGAAAATGCAAATATGAGATATATCTAGAGGTAGTATATAGATAGACTTGTGTGTGTGTGTGTGTGTGTGTGTGTGTGTGTGTGTGTGTGTGTGTGTGTGTGTGTGTGTGTGTGTGTACCTATGTAAAGTGTAATGTCTGTCAAAGCATCGATAGACGATTGGAATATCAATCAATCCTATTGCGTAAGTAAACTTGCGAGAGTTACCAAAAAAAAAGAAAAAAAAGAAAATATTATTTCAAACTGTTTTGTTTACATAAAATACATAAAATGTGCTAATACACGTAGTATTATATCGTTTCCTAGAAAAAATGCTCACCTATATTTTTTCTAGGAAATCATGTGTGTTTGTTTACAATATGCATTGCCGATACTGACCTATATTAATTCGTAGAAAAAATGCTCACCTATATTTTTTTCGGAGAAAAATTGGGTTTGTTTACAGTTTTTTTTCCATAAGTTAATGCTATATAAGATATTTATTTGTATAGAAACGAATCTTATATTGTCAAAGATAATCCCGTATTGTACAAGCTTTCTTTTTAAGATTCATATTCTCATTTCTATGCTCTCAATTATTCTTAGGTAGAAGTAGAAGATTAAATTTACAGAACGTACCAGAGTAACACCGGGAGAATTAATCCTGTACACTGGACAAGATTAGACCTCGTTCTTTCTTTCTTTTTTTTCTTTCTCTGTATTTCTCGAAGTACAGCATCCCCCCAAGCATTTAAAGTGAACCAGCCGCCCGAAGGATATAACATTGGCTGGTTCTCTTTCTCTCACAAGAGAAGCGATTTCTTCTCGAACGCATTGCACGTGTATAATTTCATATTCTCTGACCAGCATCCGGTGTATGTGTGTCCGATCTATCCTATTGGCTTAACGAGAATCTCTCATCTCTCTCTTTCTATATATATAATACACGCGACGGTCCCGGCTACCAGTATATACACCCCGCGTGGCAATTTTTCCTTATAATTGCACCTGGCATATAAGAGACTTCCAGACGATTACAGTTTTGTACATACGTTGGCTTCGTTTTTTCGCGCCTTTTAGCAAGACCAATGTGTATGTGTATATGTCGACGAGTCAAGAGATACTATACTATAACGCTGGATCTAAATTGTTGGGTTTGACTCTTCGGGATTATAGAGTGTGTCTTGGTATATAGCAAGACTATGTTCAAGCTTGATACAGACTTGATATTTTTAAATTACTTTTGTGCGGAACGATGCGTCGCTAGAGATTGAAAATATATCTATATATTTCTATCTACTGTTATGTACCAATCTAAAATAAAATCTTATTATTATAAACAAGATTATTATCGCTCACTTAATATCAAACATTATATTCTCAGTCTACATTATACTTCTAGTATGATATAATTCCAATATAAATTGATACTTCAATCACTATATTTAGTGGTGTGTATCAAACTCGTTCTTGTTGTCAACATACTCTCGTTTCTTTCAAGTTTATTAAAAAACGAAAAATATTCGGGTCGTCCTTTTAAAACGTCACCATACCTATCTCAATGTATATAAATCTCAAACGTCTCATTTCATCTCGCCCTGTGTATTTGTATACTGTAAAACACTAATTTTCGATATGACGCTTCACTGTGTGGCCGCACCTCGATCAATATAAGTGACTTGCCGTAATTACATTTGGACAATGACAAAAATGATTATATAGAGCCGTTATAGTATATATATACAGTCATTTAAAATTACCAACGTCGTCTGATGTATACAATCGCGCGAGTCACACACAAGAGTGAGAATCTCAGAGACGTCGTTGTCGTCCTCGTCAACGTTGAGTTCACATCTCTCAATTTGTTTTCTTTACCTCCTGAAAGTTCGAGTAAAAGCTGATTACAGAAATCAAGTTGAATTATATTTAAAAGCTAAGAGGGAGAAAGAGAGAAAAGAATGGAGGAAGTAAGAAAGAAAATAAAAAAATAAAAGAAATGAGGGCGCACGCGTATAAGAGAAGCCCAGGAAACGTAATCACTTTAATTAAGCGGTTTGAAGGATAGAGAGGATTATATATGTAGGATATAATACGCACTATCTTATTTCTGGGATAATACTACTTTTCTCTTTATGCGTGTTTCGTGTATATACTTACGTTTTCAATTGAGAATTGAGAGAAAAATAGATAAGAGGCGGATTTTTCTCATAGCACCAACTAATACTCGTGTGTGTCAATCAGACCAAAAAAATAAAAGGGGTGGAGGGATGAGGATTTGATGAAGAGTAAAAGAAATAAATTTAAGGGGTAAATTGTAAAAATATATGTTAGTACATTTCTGCTGTATGGGATAAATCTTGTTTAGAAACATTTTTTTAAAAATATAATTGTACTTTATTTACAAGTTCGAGACGAGCTGTATATGTGTGTGTGTGGAAAATAACTCGTTTATAAAACGAATTAAAAGCTTGAATAGTAGCTCTCAAGTATAGTGCTATATTTAAATGCTCTCGCAAACCATCCAATTCGCTAAGATCAAATCGCAGCTTCTTGAACAAGCGCAGAAAATGAACCGCATATATACATTTCTCTTCGTTTTTCCCCTCTCGTACCAACCCTCAAAGAATTAAAAAAACAAAAAAAAAAAAAAATTAACAGAGCAACACAGAAAAGAGAGAGGCAAGAGATCAAGCAGAAGTAACTCGATCCGCTCACGCAGCATATAATATAAGAGAGAAAAAGAGACTTACTCTATAGAGTATGTATATACGAGTAGGTGCGATGGCAAACCAGTAGTTAGTTATAAGACTGCCAGAGTGCAATCGTCGTCAGTAGCAGTAATAGCAAGCGAGACACGCGAAAAATAAAAAGGGGGAATTCTCTCTCTCTCTCTCTCCTCGCGTGCGAGCTCCACCAAGCTACGTTGCACTCGCGAGTCACGCGTCACCGTCTACGCAAAGTAAGGGGGAGAAGAGGAAGCACAATGGGTATCGTAAGTATATACATATATATATACCTACATCAGCCAACAGGAGCAGCCGGCTTGCGGGAAAAAAATGGGGCCTCCTTGCACGCGTACGCTCCTTGTGTCGTATGCACACGCATATATACACGTAGATACATAGATAGGGGGAGTTGGCTTTCCCACGCCATGAGGCTATAACCCCACCCCACCCTACCTCCCTCCTTATCCACCCTTTTTGATGCGGTGTGCGGGTGAGCGCGTGCCGGCTTGCTGACGTGGAACCGACTTCTCTTTGGTGAACGAGTAGCTTCTATAGGTTACTATTATTATTGGGTTTTGTGTATGTACGCAAGTGGCGTATATATAAAAGCTATGTACTTTCTTTTATAATGTGAGAGTGAATGGTTGTCAATGGGGATAAGAGATTTGGCTTTTTAGGAGAGGACATTCTTATGTTGGATTGATTTTTAGCGATTTTTTTAAGACTAAGTAGTCTGTTTTGGGCTCGTGATGGTTTCTACATTTCATTGCGAGCCCAAAACAGACTCTGCGCTCTTTCAAGATCTGTTTTGGGCCAACCATGAATTGTATGTTTCGTTGCACGACCCAAACAGACTTCGCACTCTTTTAAGTCTTAATTTTGGATACTTTCAATTTTTGTACATTGACACACTAACATTATAATATTTTTATTTGTTAAAAGAGTTTTTTTTACATTTGAAGCAATTAAAATAATTGTTTAATTTAGGATTAGTAGATAAAAAAGAATTAAACAGTTAATTTCAAATTTATATTAAATAATATTGTTCTTATAAACCGTACAATATTTATTGGCTTCTAAAATGCAAAAAAAATCAATTCAGACTAGATAAAAAATCAAATTTCAACAAGAAACCTTGTTCCATAGAGCAAAACTTTTTGTCATGAAGCTTTAAAAAAAATTCTGTTTAACAAGTTGCGTGGTATATATATAAGTATACAAAGTTTGTCCTGTACGCAGTAAAGAAGAGAACTCGTACATGTGACGTTCCAGGAAGAATCCTAACAGCGTGTTCCCATCTACTGACGCGTACATTGATTGTCTCTGGTCTATGTATAATATGGTAAACTACATGCTTAAAGTCCACAAGCTATACATATAAGCAAGTGATCATCTAAAATATACAATAAAAATTTAAGGATTCTGAAAATTATAATTTAAATTGCTTTACACTTGTTCGTACGATACTAGGAAATAATATAAGGAAGTTTTCATTTGAATATCCAAATTTTAATTAATAAGTAAAGATTTAATTGAAATAACGAACGAGTTGACGAGTAGTGTTTTATTATCCATCAACCATTAATTATACCTCGTTACAAAGTTATCACAAGTAAATCTAACAAAAAACTAGCAGCAGCAGCAGCTGCATCATCATCCAGCTTTCAAAACTAATTAGTTTTATTTTCTTCTGTGTTACAGGTGGTTTTGTCACTTTGACGACGACAATTACGTGAACGTCGCTCGACTACTTAAACTTCTTGATAATTATAATCCAAGGGAAGACTGGTATCTCGGCAGGCCGTCGATACAAACTCCACTTGAGATCAATCGGCAGGGTGCCGATTCGTCAAAACGTTCGGTAAGTACATTTAATCGGATTTTTTTTTTAAATATTATTACTTTAAAAAAAAGTACATCAGCGTTAATTTTCATTCGTATTGCTTAATTACGTAAAAAGGGGGGATGAGAGGATTTTTTATTTTTTATCTGCCTGCTCGGAATCAAATTTGGTGGGTGATCATGAAGAAACTGGTTTTGCGATCATTAAGTTTTAAATGCGACTGTCTTTTTTTTTAAGTATTATCCAGGTAGATGTTATACTTTATATCTGTATCGATTCACAAATGTCGTGATTTTTAAAGTGTATTGCAAATAAAAAAAGTTAAGTTCTCACAAATTTAATTTAAAATGATCTTATTTATCGATTTTACGATTAAACAAGACCATATAAAAGATAATAACTTTCAGAAAAGAAAAAAATGAAAAATAACAATGATAAAGGCAATCTTCAATTTCTTTTCCAATTTTATTGAGATCAATAATACTTATCTGTACAATATGAGATAATCCCAAAGTCTAATCAAACAAAATAATTACCTCAATTACCCAACTTTCACGTAATTTTCTACAAGTTAAAATAAAAATTCAGAGCACCTATTTTTCAAAACCACGCCCAATCAGTAAAAAAAAAAACACTCACGATCAGCTATCTCCTATAATTAATAATTATCGAAAACTAAGAGAGCACACGTATATAGCAAGTGCACACAAGTATATATTATAGTAAGCTTACTCATGTTGACTATATATCTAGTTCAAGCTTGTAGAAAAAGAACGTTCGGCGCCTATAAGTAGAACTTAATTGCCTCAGTAGCCATAGTATCTCTCTATACATCTAAAGCGGTAGTAAAGAAAAAGCGACGGGCGAAAATGAGGAAGCCTTCCTCGGACACGTATTATACAAAAAAAACAGTTTCATCCGTGTACGCGTTGGTATACCTCGGGTGGTCTCGTATATTCCCTCTTCTTGCTGCGTGTCTATAAGCTCGTTTTCTTCTTTACTTCACTTTTTTTTTTTTTTAATCGCAAATCGAATTTCTATCCTCTTTAAACTTTGTGAAATCGTCATTTTCCGCGATTTCTATAGTCACGGCACATAATACGTGTATATATATAAAATCACACGACAGGTGCAGGTGACTACGTTTCAACTTGTGCGTATATGAAAACGATTGCGATGACACTTTGATGTCTCCGTATATTCCATCGAAAAATCGTACTGAAGAAGATTATGGTAATGTGTGCTTTAAACGAGAGAGAGAATCTTTTCTTGTGTACCTATATATATGCAGCTTTGGGATATGTATGCGGAATTAATGCTGTTCACGTATTGTGAGTCTCCTTATTCTGCGCTTCCAACTGTTTTTATATTGTAAAGTACAAAACCTCATTCTTTTAGTTTCTTTATTGAATTTTGCTTTTGTCGACTTTTTCGCGCAAAAAATGTATTGCTCGACGATTAACTTGCTTTCCTGATGTCCGGATATTTTTTTTTCTTTGACTTTTGTTTTATTTTAAAAATGAATTTGCTGACACGAAAATATTTATACATATACAATTTATTTGAATATTTCTTTTATTTTTTGTTTTTATCAATTGATTTGTTAAACATTTTTTCTTGGTTTACTATACACAATATTTTATTAAAGTTTGATCAATTTTAATTTAATAATACAAACATAAAACATTTTCTTTTTAATGAAATAAAATCACATTTCATTCGAGCAAACAAGAAAAATAATCCGCTCAATCAAAAGTATCATTCGATTCAACAAGCTGCTCTTTCTCTCTTCAACCAACTCATGAAATTCTCGAACAATAACATTATTAATTTTGCTGAAGGCAGTTCCAGCATCCTTTCCCGTAATCTCCCAGATAAACACAAATACATAGCTCTCCACTTAGTGGTTTCGATCCGCAATTCCGCAATATATATATATATCCACATACACAAACACACACCAGTGATGATCATAAAAGAAAGAAAAAAAGAAAAGAGCCAAAGGCAGAAAGAAACATCGTCTCAGACACAAAAGCTTATATATATATTTCGCTTGGTTGAACGAAGACCAGACGAGAAATCGCGGCAAGTGGAGCAGGAGCATCGCTTCGTCGTCATCCATTTCTCGTATCGTCTGCACATGTGTGTATGTGTGTGTATGTGTGTGTATGTACGCACATAATAAAGTTCGATTCGAATCCGATATCCTCTTTCTTCTCCCTTGGCCGGTTCGACCAGTATGCTTATGCGAAGGAGCCTCTACTGTGTGGCGCTCAAGCGTGTTTATATGCAGGTATATACTATACGTATATGCGAACCGACATTGGCGATACGGAGGTCCGGTATGCGTGAAAGTTGGATGAAACTATGAGCCACCGATATATATGTATATAATATCGCTTTTTTGACTCTCGTTCATTCTCTCGCACCACCTGGATCATTAGGCCCTAAATCTTATTCGCTGGTCTTTTAGAGATTACTTTTTATTATATTTTTTTTTATCTTAAAGCGATATTTAAATCCTCGTCTGAGCTGACGTTTGATTGATTGGATTTTTGTTGGGAGAAAAAAAAATAGGTGGCGAAAGAATTGATATTGAATTTCTGAAATTAAATATCGTGCTTAGGGTAATGTTAATATGATGAACGAAGAATTAATTTTTAATTTTAAATATTACAATTTTTGGTTTGTTATTATTAAAATAATTTAATTTGCATATTTTTTCATTTTGAAATATCAAAATTTAGCGTATGAAATTGCAAATTTCAAATTCACCATTAAGGAATTTTTTTCAATTTAAGCAAAATCATTTACACGATAAATTTAACTTAAAAATGAAAAGCAAAAAAAAAAAAAAAAATTAGAGATTTAAAATTTAATTTAGTGCAATTTTACCTGGGTAAAATAGCTTTAACCATTTTGCATAATTTATAACAAGAACTTCAACGCATAAAACAGACGCAAAACGGTTTTACTCGTTTATCAAGGCTTAACACAACCCGTTACGCTGAAATATTAATGCATGTACATTCAAATGATTCTAGAATGTATTATGTAAAATTTTTTTTATTATTTTTATTTCTTTACGAATATTCTCTTAAAATAATATATTTACAGTATAGTATAACTCACACATTTTTATTATCAAACAGTAAATTTTTAAAATAAATTTCTATAAACAGTAATTAGTAACAAATAATTTTTAAATATCACGAGTATTAAATAATAACATAAATTTTTTTTTTCTCTTAACACTAAAAAACACAAAACGAATTTAAATTTTTAAAAATCAAGGATTATTAAAATAAATGAAAGCCATCAGCTTACACTTTAGCAAAGTAGGTTCGCATCATAATACACCTGCAATTCAGAACAACAAAGAAAAAGTTCCAAACACTTCAAACTTTTCTTTTTCAAAATTCTCTTTCCAACTCAAGAATCATTACCACCAAGCAACCTTTTGTTCCAAACCTCATTTTCCACTTTATTTCCCTTACTTAACAAGATGACTCTGCAACAAACAATTCTATAGCAAGCCTCATCAGCATTCACGTAACAGCTTACTGACCATCGAGTATATACTAGCTTCTGTTACTGCTTCTGCTATACTTTCGCGAAATTTCAATTTTACACTCGCACTCGAATGCCTCATAAGCATCACAGCGGCATCGTAAACCTCAGCTTCGCTTATCGCCCTAGCCGCGTAAATATTCTGCCCTTACATTTTTTTCTCTCTCTCTTAAAAGAGAAAAAATTCATCAGAGTCTATGGTAGGTAATACGACGTGCTTATCGTTCTCGCTCGATCTCGTTTGCTCCCTTGAGAAATCGTTACGGTCTCTCTTTCTCTCTCTTTTCCTCTTGCTGCCCTCGGATATACTTTATGCAGGTGGAAATACAGGCTGCTTCCTCTCTTATAGTTGTAACCTGCCTACTTCTTCTACCCGTCGAATAAAAAACAATTTAGCAGAGAAATTATGGTAGAGGCTACCTTTACCCATACGTTATATAGCCAAGATAGCTACTCTCTCTACACTTGCGATTCTCTCGAGAGATCTAAGCGGCACATACATACATATACGACAACCATATATATATATAATATGGTGTGTATGCTACGGTCGGCAGCTGCTGCTGCTTTAGCTACTTTTGCTACCTATGCAAAAATTCATATGAATTTCAAGACTTCGTTTAATTATTTCTCTCTTCTCAGTTACGTGCTTTGGATGCTTTAACGAGTTGAAATTATACGAGCAATATATAATATACCCTGCTAAATATAGCACATATATAAATGCGTATATGACTATTGTAGAAAAATTACGTATATGTGCAAAATTACTGAAATCTATACCGATCTTACATATTTTTTCATACTTTTATTATTTCTTTATATCCTGTAAAATATTATAAAATTAAATATATAACTTTTAAATTGTTTACTGTAACCTTCTCAAAGTAGTACGGTATAATATTTATAAATTATTTTTTTCTCAGTTTATTTTATAACATACACTACATCTGTAAATATTCTCACCAATCAAGCCCTCGTAAAAATAATCTTAGATAAGTCTTATACAACACAACCCATCAGTAAACAAAAATAAAAATAAATAACCAAGTTCGTATAGATCAGCAGTCTTTGGCAGTAACTACAGCAGCACTCAAACCTTCAACTACTCCTTGAATTCTTAACGGTATGTAACGCGTATAACATCCATAAGTAAAGACGTAACTCACATAAAAAATCTTAAACACTAAACCAACCTCTCGACCTCGCCTTGAAAATCATCAATCAAGTTTTAATTTTTTTTTTTTTTTCAAGAGAAGCACCTATCTTATCTCGCGTTTCAATTTCCGCCGGCTTGGAAAAAGAAAATCTTTTCCCTTCTATCTTATAATATATATCGTAACTTGCAATAAACACTCGACACAAACAAAATCCGTAATAAGCTTCCAGAATTGCATTTAGTAGCAAGGGTGTACAGTTGGCAAGTATTAAAAACGGGATGTATATATGTATATTTTATATATTCGGGTTATCTGTTAATGGGCTGCGAAAAGTGTTTTTCTCTCTTATTGCAGGTGAGAGATTTTCTTCTATATATATACAAATAGAATCAGACGCTCGTTAAGAGTCAAGTGTAGGTCTACGATATGTGTGAGAGAGAATATACCAGCTAAGTAGTGTGTGTGTGTGTGTGTACCCCTCAAGGGAAAAATGATTGTAAAGTGTATGGGTTTGTTGCACTACTACAACTACTACTACTACTTCAAGAGAGATAAATACTTTATTGCGCTTCATTAAAACTAGTTTTCAGAAGCGTCAATTGGCTTTTATATGCGACCTAGGTATTACGGACAATCAGCTGGTCGAGAGATAGAAAATGTAATCTTGTCTCTCTTTCTCTCTGAATGATGAATAAATTCCTTCTTTTTTTTTATGTTTCGTTTACCAAAACGCTTCAGGCATGGATTATTGTGATTGAGAAGAGCCTATTTTTGGAGGATTGAACATACGAGAACTAAAATTTTGTCGTTCTCCTTTTCATAATCCGCTAATAAATCAAAGCTAATGTGCAAAATACCAATTCTCAATTTTAGCACACTCGTTTTCTTTTCTATTTTTTTTAATCTCATCCAACTTGAGCCTGAACCAATCGTACATAAAAAAAAAAAAAAAGAAAAGACTTCATCGAATTTTTAAACTTTCTACAATATGCTACACCATGGTACCATCCAAAGTAAACTTAATTTCCCGAGTGATTCGACAGTAGAGAAGCAAGTACACCCTTATGCACATATAGTCTCCAGAGAATTCGATCGTCCTCACACTCCAATCTTCGAATTATTTTATTCTCTCTCTCTCTCTCTCTTCTTCTCTCTCAAGGCGCCAGAGTATTATTTCTCTTTCTCTCTCTACTTCTTTTCTCTCTGCGCACGTGCGAGCGATCGTACCGGTGAGATTGCATTACGCGTGCTCATGTACCCTGAAGTAGCCGGAGGCACATATATAGACGCGGCTATATATCCAAGTGCTGCTCCAACGACTATGGCTTTACACAGAAGGAAAGAAGAGAAGAGAAGAGTAGGGAGGGTGGGGTTGGATTGGGGTCGCGCGAGTGCGAGCGGGTGACGCGAAAATGACCGTCGGCCACGTAACTGCTATTTATCCGAGGATTGGCACCAGAGGGCCTCTCTCTCTCTTTCTCTTTCGTACGTAGGTATATGGTCTCTGGTGCAATGAGTTTCGATCGTCCAACTCGCCATTTCTACCAACTATAGTTATATGTATATATACCACTTGGGTTCTTGCCCCTCCCTCATTCGTCGATTGCCTCAAGTAATTTCATTATTATTTTTTTTTTTTATAATTTTATTTATTTTGTTTTTTTTCCTTCTTTTTATTTGTTTGATCGTACTTTTACTTCATTCGAGCTCCCTTTATCTCACCCTCTTTCCTTTCTCATCTGACCCGTCTTTACATTTTGCTTGCGGGGTTTTATATAAATACGCTCGTGTGTGTATGTATGTGTATTCGACTTTAGTTTGATTACGCGTGCGTGCGTGCGTGATTTTGGATATTTTGATATATAGGGATGGAAAGTTGAGTTGTTGCGTGATCGGTGAAATATAAAAGGGGTATGAGAGACTTCGAAATGTGTGAGTAATTTAGAAGACAATTGAGTTTAATTAGATTTGAGAGAAAATAAAAAAAAAAGAGAAGTTGGTTCAATCTTGTTGGTCTGTAGGTTCTCTTTATGGAATGGAATGAAAGTTAATGTTATTATAGTTATATATATATGAAATTTACGTAATTGAAGGTAATTCTCTAAAATATAAGAGATATAGCCAGAGGATAAAAGTAATCGAGGCTTTGTTGATTATCATTTTTATTTTATATAATATAAAAATTTGTTTTGTTCAATTTTTGCCAATAATTGCTCTTGTAATACTTCTGTTAACAAAGCAAAAATTAAAAAAAAAATTTTTATAGCTCATTGACATCATGACATAATAAAAATCATAAAGAACAAAGAGAGAATCATATAGTAGCAACAGTCAAAGTAAATTTTCTCTTTACGGTGTTGTACAAAACATGCACTACTCTACTTTTTCTCGTCTCAATTCACAAGAATTGGCTATCCGAGTACACGAACACTATACGCGTAGGTGTGGAAACACGATTCCACTTTAATTCAGCCATCTCCTCCTCCTCCCCAATACATTGCTTCTTTTTATCAAACTCAATTATCAAGATCGTCGAAAATTTCGTCGTCGTCGTCGTTGTCGCCACGTCTATACTTGAAGCAATTTCACTCGGCTAATTGCCAGTTGCTCGTTTTCAACCCCCTCCCTCCCCCTCTCTACTTCTATATCCAACGAGGTTGGCTCCCACGCGAGAGAAAGATCGAGATCCTCGCGTTACGCTTAACTTCCGTGACCAAGAGACTCTTGGTAGCCAGTAGCCGACTATTGCTATACTTTTTCGCAACCGCGTAATTCTAACTATACGCTGCTGGGATTGTTCAGCGGAAGAAAGTCGTTCTACCGGATAAGGGGATATATAGACTTTATGATTTTTTTTTTTTTTTTACTGAGTTTGAGAAACTTGTAATTACCGTAGCTGGGAAATGTTGGTAGAATTAATGGATAGGTTTTGATTGATTGATTATTATGACGATTGGTGGAATTTGATAATTTGAAAAAAATGTGTTTATTCATGGTTAAACCAATTATTATTATTTTTTTTTTATATATTATCGCAATTACTTTCATGGTAGATTATCTTATTGTTAATAGTTTGATTAAGCTGTTCTATATAATGGAAAACATTAAAATTGTGATTCTGTTTACTCGTGTAATATAGAATTTAATAGCGTGTAATTGGATGAATTATAAAATAGGTGAATTAAAATCATTTTTATAGATATAAAATATAAAATAACGTAATTACAGAAAATCCTTATTACTTAATAACCGCTAATGCGAAGAGAAATAATCGCACTGCTACACCAACTTAAAAAAAAAAAAATAAAGATTGTGCTCTATCAAATCATTTGCTATAGCTATAAAAGGATAAACGTCGAGAATAGTATCAAACTTAGCCCTTAATCGTAGTAGCGTATAATTTTCTCAAAACGTTTGCAAATAATAGAACAAAAAAAAAAGAAAGAAGCGCCATGAAAATAATCGGCTTAATGTATTCAATGATATGCGAAAATCTTGTTCTGAACTCTTATAGAGCCCTCATTAAAATCTTTTTTTTGAGGGTATTAAAATAGACCTGTTGTTGGGTCATCAGGATCGGAGTTTGAGGAATTCTTTAATTTGGTTGTGGATAGACGGTAGCCGAAAAAGGAGGCGACCACTTGAAACTAACAGACGCATTCACCGACGTCTAGATCTGTATATACTGATATATACATAGGTGGTTTTGGGATGAATGCAGATGTGAAAAAAAAAAGAAATTGAAGAGTGGGTTTAGATTTTAATGGTAGACTTTATATGCTTTGGGTAGATGGATTATTACTATATAAAAACGTTTTCTTATAAATGTTACTCTGGACTATTTAATATAAAAATAACATATTAAATTACTAAATTTAACTACTAGTAAAAAAAAAGAAACACGTGTTCTAAGCTTCAACATCTTAAGTAACATGAATTACATCATCGTAGAAAATAATTTAGCACTCTCACATCCGTATAATATCTTTCTTCGTTGAAAGAAACGCGAGAATTGAAGGGCGCGAGAAGAAAAAAAGATCATAGGCAGAAAAATATACTCGTATATTATATGCAAAGCAAGATATGTGGCTAACACATGGTAAGCATACGTATTATACACGGGTACATGCAATTTTTTGTTGCCATCATTTCTCGCGTCAAGGCTGTCGTCCTCGAACTTGTCATGCAAAAAAAAAAAAAAAAGGGACCGACTAACTCTCATGTCCGCGTTTCTCATATCGTGTATGAGCTACCAAAGACTGAGAAGCATATGGTAAGTTTTGTGAGTTTATAAATATAGTAGTGACTTTATTTTTGTAAGATCGAAAAGCTCACAGGCTCACTTTTTATCGAATAAGATAAAAAAAATTTAGACAGTGAAGTAAATTTACGTTGAAATGTAATAATGTATTGAGGGAGTTACCACAAAACATAGTCCATCCGGTACCAAAGTACAAAAAAATATAATCAAATAAATCAAGGATACGTATACCCTGGAATAAAAATTTTTTTAGTCAATTACCCTACATGAAGTTACATCGTACCATACACCAAACTTAAAAAAAAAAAAATCAACAAGCAAGATCCGAAGTAAAATATCATATCAATACACAATCCAAACTCATTGACCGGATACGAAAACCACACAAACTTGCATAGCACAACCACCACCACCACCACCATACCGCAGGATAAAACAAGACTATATACCGAACATCGTTCGTCTCAATTTAGGCTATTTAAGAAGCGACATCGTGCACCTCTGCAGCTAGCTCCCCTATACTCCTGCGGTTTCGTCTCCTACAGCAAGAAAGAGAGATCCGGGGGCTTGAGACGCGGCAACGAGATACATATTATATCCTGAGTCGCGCGGGTGAGGCCAGCTGGAAAATTGGATTTCTGCGTTGGCGCGGATTATAAGTAAGAGAGAGAGAGAGAGGAAGAAAGTATGATCCTGTGTAGATATTATAGCTTGTATAGATATATAAAATACGTATTTAAAAAAGAGGAAGAGAAAAAGAGAGGAGGGGGGATTAAGCGGACTATGCGATTATAAGGCCGTAGGCTTCTGTGGTATTAATTTTTGTACCAGGTTCGAGTGGGCGATGAAGAAAAAGAGTAAAGAGAGAAAGAGATATGCTGCTGCTGCTGTGTTGGGTCTTTGTAAAGACGCAATTTGCCGCGAGCGGCATCGTCAAGTAAGTTAAAAAGTCGAGCTATACGGATTTATTTGCTTTTTTGAAGGATACCTTTATTTTTTTTTTTTTTTAAACTCGTTGACTTTTTTTGGGGCTAAGGGGGGATTATTAATTTTTTGGTAAGGAAGATTTTTTTTTTCGAAAATTTGAGGTATCCGAAAAGGTGCGTCTTGTTTTTATTTTTGATACGGTTTTATAAAATTTTAATTTTTTTTTATAATTGTTTTTTGTTAGTGTTGGATATTGTATCGAGATATTTGATGTTAAAAATATGATATTTAAAATGTTTTATGTAAGGTTTTTGAAAATAACATTTAACAAATATCGGTTTTCTTTTTTTTTTGTATTCTCATTCATCATCAGTAAACAGTAGTTTAGCATGCAAATAATAATAAAAAAAGAAACTCCATAATACAAAAATATGCATAATCCCTTCATAACTCTTATCAAATTTGAAAATTAGTCATCGTAAACCATATTAAATATTAAAAACGCACCCTAAAAAAAAAGAAAAAAATAAAGTCTACCAAGCAAAAATTTGCAAAATAACAGGCTGCCTGTATATTTCTCGCAATCATTCATCCTCCACAAATCGAGAAAAATCAATTATTCAACTTTCATTCTCCAAAATTTATGCCAAGCTAATCTTCTTCCCGAATTTAAATGAACCACACTACACACAACCCTATACCTCTATCTCTCTCTCATCCATTCTATCCCACATTATACCATCTTCTTTTTTTTTTTAATTTTTTTACCCCCACATAATATCATCGCAAAAACATCAATGGCCCAAACTTACAGCTTATCTTTTTTTTTCTCTCTCTCTCTCTCTCTTATTCTATGCTTCTCATCCTATACCTACATTAAATTTGTCTAGAAAACAGTTCCCCCGTCGCTATATCGCCAATATACACTCCATTCCTGGCCCGTGTCATATTCCGAAATAGCGCCGCGGATTTACGAGCTCTCGAGATTAAAAATTAAAAGAGAGAGAGAGAAAGCCCCCCTCTATTCCACATACTATACATCCAACCCAAACAGACTAAGAAAAAACAAAGGAATGCGAAGGCAAGCGAGAGAAGAGGAGCTAGAATACTTTCAGACACCTGACGTCCCAGAGAGAGCTTAAAACAGAGAGAAAAAGAGAGAGAGAGAGCCGAAATAAAGAATGCACCTATAAAGATTCGTCACTCGTAAATTAACGTATATATTTATAAACGTAGAGGCCGTACACGCATTTATATATATACTCGTTCTACTGTCGAGGTGATGAAGTGTGCCAAAGGTAATTAGAGTACCGTTATAGACCTCGGTTATATTGCGAGGGTGGAAAAGGAAGGGTTTTAAAGTCTTCTATAAGGCGACGCAAAGCATAAATTTCCTATTTACCCTTTTTTTAGTTCAAGCCGAAAAAGAGAATCCAATCTAAACTTATCCTGAGGCTATACGTTCAAGCTAAATAGTTTTTATTCCTTTTTTTAGTTTCTGTTTTTTTTTTTTTTTCTAGTCGCGAAAATGTAGGTTCTTATATAGTGCAAATGGTTGATTTGATTTTTTGATTGGTTATGCGTCTATTAGTAATTCACTTTTTTTAACTAGTATTGCATGATGAACGAGATCGTGAACTATAAAATTTCTAGATAATTAAACTTTTTAAACTTCCTTTTCTAATACTAATAAATATTCCTTCCACTTCCTTTATCGTACATAAGCACAATTTAT
The DNA here is from genome assembly GCA_030522805.1 of Leptomastidea abnormis. Taxonomy (NCBI): domain Eukaryota; kingdom Metazoa; phylum Arthropoda; class Insecta; order Hymenoptera; family Encyrtidae; genus Leptomastidea; species Leptomastidea abnormis. The sequence goes on along the minus strand of JAPYZE010001201.1, from coordinate 3,094 downwards.
CTTTTTTTTAAAAATAAGAAAGAAAATTTATTTTCTTATTAACTTTTACATCGCTGCTTGAAAAGTATTAACAACCTAAAAAGATTAAAAAAAATAAAAATCAAGCAATTTTTACCTCTCAATCTTACAATCTTACCGAGCTATATCTAATAAAATTTCAATTACAATAATGAAAGACAGGGCAGAAAAGAGAGAAAGAGAAAAAAACAATATAGAAAAAGGCATACACAAGTATAACCGGTAAGACGCAGCAAGGGCCGTCATAACTCAGGTATATTAGCTCTCTCTCTCTTTTCGCAGCATCCAAGCAACCCAACGGCAGCAGCATAGCCAAGTTCAATCTTCTCTTTCGCTTCCACCTTCTTCCTTCATGCCACGCCAAATCGCAAGTTCCACCAGCCGAGATCCTTATAGAAAGAATTTCACTGCAACATCAGAAGTAGCAGCAGCAGCAACAGCAGTCACGAAGTGAGTAAGCGTTGCTCTCGCGCGTCTTGAAAAACCTATTCGAAAACCTCGGCAGCTAACCGTCTGCTTTCTCGACCCTTCCCGCCCATTACTTTCGATATTATTACGATAAAACTTGGCGCATATACTGAGGTATATATAGTATAAAAAAGAGAGAGAGAGAGAGAAATAAAGAGGAGTGGGAAATCTTATCTGCTAAGTGTGCACCGCAAGCCGCGAAGAGCCGTAAGGTAGGCTCTCTCATATACCTTCTTATACTGTATTAACACGTGTGTGTATGGAAGCGACAAAATTACACTACGCCCTATAACTTGCAATGTTTTCCGGGTTACTTTATCTCTCTTTCTCTCTCTTTTTCTGGCGCTTGGCTACTTTGACGTGATGGGTTCTCTTACGAGTTGAACCAGAACTAGGTATATGTGGTGTGGGCTAACGGCTTTTGGTAAACAGCTTTCTGCGCTTTACTTGAGAAAGATCACAGTTAACAAGGCACAGCTGTGGAGTACGAGGAGAGTTGCTTCTTATCTGACACGGTAGTGATGTTTAATTTGTTGTAGTTGATAATTTGTTGGGTGGGGGGTAATGTGTAATTAAAGTAGGTATAGGTTGATTGAGGTTGCGTGGATGGAGGTGAAAATTGAGATCTTTTTTAATGGGTTTATATTTTGTAGTAATTTTGTTAAATTTAGTTTGGAATTTAGTAGATTTGTTGATAAATTATTCCAAGAATATGAAATTTTGAATTTGAAATATAATTATATTTTAAATTATTTTTCTTTGAAAAAGAATTATATAATTTTGTAGAATTCAATGGAAGTGTGTACGATATTTTTTGAAAAAAAGTGCAAAATTTTGAATTTTTCTGTGCAAGCTAAGGGCAATGAATTAATGTCAAATGACAAAATAAATAGCCTCTACAATTTTGCGAGCCACAATGTGCGTATAACCGAGTTTCTGACGACTAGCAATTTGCTTCTTTAAAGAATAAAAAAAAATTAAAACGCAAAGTGACTTGGTGTGCTGGCTTTGAAAAAGAAAAAAAGAAAGAAAAATAAAAACAGGATGTTTCGAGTACTTTGACTCATTCTTTTCAAATCTCCGACTGGCGTGTCTGTATATTTTGAGTGCAAATTGCCCCTCGATGACTACGACGACGACGAAGAAGAAGAATCGAATGAAAGACAAAATGTAAAACTCAAACACGTTACTTTTTCTTCATTTCAATGGCTGGTATTCAAATACGCTTTTCATACGTATAAGATAAAATTTTTATATTTTTGTTACATTCGATATTATACACAAATATTTCTATTCTGGTAAAAACAACATTTCATTCATAACTTTGTACATCAAAGTCAATATTTTCCTTATTCCAAAACTATCATTTTCTAAAATAACTGAATTTGCAAACTTAAACAACATTTCCCATCCACATAAAAATCAAAAATAAACAGCACAATCTCTACAACTCTCATCATATTATTTATCCAAAAGTCAAACAACATAAAAAAAAAATAATCCAAACAAACATCCCAAATTTTTCATCATCTCATCTCATCACATTCGCAAAATCAGCATTTTAATAATTTCCAAATCCCCCGCAAGCGCACTCGCAGCAAACAGTTCATAATTCGCGCATATACTTATAAATACCTACATACCATCCATCCAACCATGGCGTGTGCCAAAGAAGCCGAGGTCAGTTAACACCCTCCGGGAAGCTTTTTTAATGGGGTTCAGGTTGGCACGTGGCATATATCGGCATTTGCTTTCACGTTGTACACATGATCATTCGTTCGGGCGTAATAATGATGACGTGATGTGGTATGGGAGGGGAAGTTTGAGAGAAGCGAATGCAAGCCGCGGTATATTATGGCTCTCGCTAATTACAGTCGAGAGAGAGAGAGAGAGAGAGAGAGAGAGAGAGAGAGAGAAGTAGAGAGAAATGCGTTTGTTTCTGATTCAGTATGCGAGAGTAGAGAGAGAGAGAAAGAGTAGGAGGATTTGGGGTGGAGTAAGCGTTATATATACGATGGTTGCTGCTTTGCTGTAATTATGGGATTCAGTACTACTCTGATGCTGCTGCTGTTGATGCTGCTACTGCGTAGTTGATCTTTTTTATTTTCGTTTTGGATTGGAAAGAAAAGTCGATAGAGAATGACTGGTTGATATATCCGTTGCGCACATACACATACACATACACATTATATACTATAATCGTAGCTACGTCACTTTGGCAACTTAGCATTAAAGAGTCCACCAGGAGAAAAAGAATGGAATGCAAAGCGGAAGGATAGTAAATATACAGCAGCAGTTGCAGCAGCAGCAGCAGCAGCAAAGAGAGACCAATGGCTATTTGGAGCAGAGTATGTATGTATGTATGTATGTATGTATGTGCGACGACGGATGCAAAGTACCTCTTACGGATAATCGTCCTATACCAGGATACCCACACATACATACACACACACGTAAAGTATAGATAGCCTTACCATCGATTCTCGTTCGCGTAGAAAAAAAATCTCTAGCTACTATTGCTCGCGCAGATAAATTGGATAAGTGGCCTCTCTCGCGTCTTTACGAATACACACCATATATATATATATATATATATATATATATATAT
>JAPYZE010001200.1:0-26915 GCA_030522805.1 Leptomastidea abnormis | reverse complement strand
TGTGTCAGTGTGTATGTGTAAGTTTTTGCTTTTCTCTTACTTTTTTTCTTTTTGGCCTATATATTTGGACACTTTTGTCCCGCGAGCAGTAAGTAGCAGCAGTAGTGAACATTTCAATAACAAAAAATTGTGCTTCGGGCTAAAAGTTCAAGGGTTTTTTAAAAGGTGCTTTCATTGCGAAAAAAAGAGAGAGTGATAAGAGAATATATATATAGATATATGTATACTTTTTTTTATTTTAAGTGTAAAGCTTTCTAGATTTGCTGCTTTTTACGTTATTTTTGTAATGGATGCTTTTTGTTAGTTATTATTTATTTTCTATTTTTAGATTCAAGTTGAAATATTTTGTAATAAATTTAGCTTTTAATTATTAATTTTTTTTATTTTTGATTTTCTGAATAGATTTATAATGATTAATATACAGTAGTTTCCTTTTCTTTTTTTTTTATTTTTGTCTTTTGTAAAAATATAAATTTTTTTTGGTATATTAATAAAATAAAAAAAAAAAAAAAAAAAAAAAAAAAAAAAAAAAAAAAAAAAAAAAAAATAAAGATCGACATAACAATGGATATACGGTAACAATATAAATCTCGCCTTTGTGATTCTCTCTCTCAGAAAATACACACAAAGCGGAATCACGCGTCTCAATTTCTTCCCAAAAAAAAAAAGAAACAGAGGGGAATTAGCACGAAATGTAATCCGGTCACCCATATTAAGAAAAATACACCCATAAAATCAACACCACATATAATATATTCATATCACGTTGTTAAAATTGTCATATTACAGAACTCGGTAAGCAACATAGTCACCAGCAAGTCTCAAAGCTCACGTAAACTCCTATTCTTCAACGTAAGCTGCGTATCAAGCAGTAGCAGCAGCATAATCGTCGGTTTCCTTTTTATACTAATCATTAGTATAACCGAGGTCTCAGCTCATGGCAGACTTATCGAACCACCTTCACGTGCATCGATGTGGCGCTACGGCTTCGATACGCCTCACGATTACAACGATCACGAATCTTATTGCGGTGGATTTACAAGACAGTGGCAAAGAAATGACGGGAAGTGTGGAATATGTGGTGATGCTTGGGATGTTAAACCTGTAAGATATATTATACTTTAAGTATACTTCTATACAATATACGTGAATTTTTTTTTATAACTTTTTTTTATTTTTAAGTTAAGATTTAAATTGATGTCGTTGGTTGATGCGAATTGATTGAGGAGAGAGGTAATTTGATAGTGATGAGACTTATTACGAGGATAATATATGGTGAATTTAGGGGGAGGGAGAGAAGTCGATTTTGTAATACATATACTACAATTCTAGCGGATCAAATTTTTTTTATTTATGCAATCGAATTTAATGATATGTGATTGTTTTTTTTTTCTTTTTTAAATTCAATGTAGGTATATGACTGTCGTTTGTATTATATATACATTTTTTTGTATACGCAATCCTATATACGCGTTGATATAAACTGTTATTTGGTTACAGTGAGGAATGCAGAATTATTACGTTTTCGTTCATAATACTAATACCTACATATAGATATGTTTTATGGATTATATGATTTTCTCTGCGTGTGTGGTTGAGCGAGTTCTTGATTTATATGCATAATAATGAATATACTGTATATTAATGACGTGATTTTTTTTAATGTACATTGATTAAAAAAATAATTTATACGGGGTAATACGTAAAGTTAAATACCGTAAAACAAAAAAAAAAAAATTGTATATTGGAAAAAAGAATTAATTACATTGTTGATGATTCATAAAAATTCATTCGTTCATTCACTCATTCACTAATTCATTAGTTGCGGATAGTTTACTATACATTAAAACGATCAAAAAAAAAAAAAAAAAAAAAAAAAAAAAAAAAAAAAAAAAAAAAAAAAAAAAAAAAAAAAAAAAAAAAAAAAAAAAAAAAAAAAAAAAAAAAAAAGTTAATTATCCGTAAATCTAAATGATATATATACTATACAAAACTAACGAGTTTATTATGTAAAATAAATATACATCGAAAAAATCTCATGAACTTCCGATTTATCTATCTACCTCATTATGAATCACTATACATCTGTGAATCATTGGATTTTTGGTTTTATATGAATTTTTGATAATGGACATCATCTGCAATAATGAACCAACTTTGGTAATAATTTTTTTTTTATTTCAGAAAACGTGTATTTGAAAAAAAATCTTGAAATAAGCAAAAAAAAGGAAAGTAAATTATCGCGTTTTAATAATTAGAATTCGTTCAATAATACATAATTTTCAGCGATTAATATAGGTCATTTTAAACTAAAAATAACAGCCTAGACCAATAATTATCACAATATTTTTTCTCTATACACTCACATTGTATATTAAATTATACCTCCATATTTATATCACACAGCCTCGAGCACACGAAACCGGTGGTAAATACGGTTTAGGCGTAATAGTACGTCGATACCGTACCGGTTCAGTCATACCCGTACGAGTCGAATTAACAGCAAATCATCACGGCTACTTCGAATTTCGTATCTGCCCAATGGAATACCGTAACCAGGAAGTCGATCAGGACTGCCTAGATCAACGTGTTCTAGCAGCGGAAAATGGAACAGCAAGATATTATCCAGGAGAGGGTAATCGTATATTCGAAGCTTATTATAAACTGCCCGATGGACTTGTTTGTGGACAATGTGTTTTTCAATGGCGATATGTTGCTGGTAACAATTGGGGCGATTGCGGTAATGGTGTTGGTAAGTTTTTTCTTCTTCTTCTTTTTTTATGTTTAATTGTTGTTTTGAATAATAGTAGGTAAAGGGAGTTAGAAAGTATGTCAAGGTCTAGGGTGTGTGTGTGACACAAAAGTCATCTGTAATTATGTTTTATTAAATTTATAATGCAAGAGTTATTCCTTATTGTATAATTTTATTAATGAGACTATTATTTTAAGCTCAGTGAATATATCAGATTTTAAACTTAATTAAAATTCAAAGGGAGTACGGATATATATAGGTAGATATAAAGAGAGAAAGCGTCAACCCGAAGCGCGTGTCAAAAAATGTTCGTCGACCCATAATGTTACATCACATTTAGTGTCAAAAGCAATATAGACTCTCTTGACTCTTGCGCTGTAATAATATGAGGCGTTGGTTATACTATATGTTATACTTGCAATATTCGTTTTTACCCGCACGTTTAAACTTTGCGCAATGAAGTTTTACGCTTCCTAAAGCTTTACGACCAATATATACCTATGACGAGATGTGGCATACATGTATAAACCGTTTTAAAAGTAAAGATAACGTTAACTTTGTTGTATGTTGTTGTGGGACTGGGAGAAGATAATGGAATCGTGTAATTTTGAAATTAGAGAAAAATAATATTCTATGTAATTTTACAAACGGTATTTTATAAGTAATAAGAATTTTTTGAATTATATAAATTTTTAATAAAATTATTATGTGGATGGTAGCAGGTTAAAAAAAATGAATACAATTTTATATGCGATATATTTTTATATAAATTTATTGCATATATATATATATATATATATATATATATATATATATATATATATATATATATATAAAGTTTTCAATTTTTCATATAATGACGTAATTTATGAATACTAAAAACTAAATACTTTTTATTGTTATTATTTTGTTATATTAACAAATACATTTTCTTAATTAATGGTAAACTTAAATCTTTGTAAAAAAAACTCTAATCTGCATATCTTTTTTTAAAAATTCATTTTCATAAAGTATATCTTTATAAATCTGTTATCAAAATAAAAAAAAAAAAAATTAAAAATAAAATCGGGCCTACTCGTGGCATATATAAGCACTTAAAAATATCATTTCACACACTATTATCTAACAGTAGAACTTTTATCCTCAGGTGCGGTAGGCTGTGGGCCACAGGAAGAGTTCCGTGCCTGTGCGGACATAGCCATAGGTGACGACGAACCTCTGCCGCCACGTTTACGACCGACTAAACGGCCAACCAGGCCAACGACCACACGACCAGCCACTTCGACCGACTCGTTCGACTATACACCCGAGCCAAGTGGTTCCTTCTGGTTGTACCACTTCGTCGTTGCGGGCACGTGTCTCCTGGTGGTGCTGGCCATTATGGCACTGCTCTATGCCTACTATTATCATGCGGGACGCGCCAAGCAGTGGCTCATGGCCAGCAGGCTGCTCACGCGGCATGCTCAATCTCATCAGCATCCGCATCAACAACCACCGGTTGCTCCGCCTCGACACAAGAAGACTGCTCATCATCATCACATTGGCCACTTGGAGATTTAAAAGGCTCTTGCTTGACCTTTTTGCTCGTCGAACTGCGACGATGCTTTCTCGTATACTTTTAGAGATGCTCTGGCTGCAACAGCATCGACGAACTGCGGCCGCGTGTCCAGGAACTTGCGATCAGCCATGCATGCCTGAGTTATTCTCGTAGTAGCTCTCCACGTGACGTCATGTACATGTACATATATTTATTCGACTGAATTTATTGTTATTAGAAAACGTATTTATTTTTTCGTAGCAAAAGTCATTTTATTTCTTATGCTTTTACAATTATTGTGGAACTACCGCTCGAGAATCATAAGATTGCGGTATTCGTGTTAGCGTGTCATTATTCATTATACCGATCACCGCTACAATTATGTACATAAATACAATGTTTTACGATAGAATGAGATATTCATTTTTGATATTTATTTTAATATCAATGTGTGATGTTCAAATTTAATGACGATTAGTTTTAAAAATCTAAGAAAAAAATTCTTTTGTGACTTAGTGTCATATTTTGTTATCAATTTTACTTATTAATCTTTGAAAAAAAAAACTCGTAATATTTTGTAACCATAAATAAAAATATTCGGTTTTGGTGAGAAGTGAGAATAAGAAAATAATAGTAATAAACATATTTTACAGATATTGGCGTTGAATTTTACTTCCCACCTCACATGCGTTTAGAATATAAAAAAAACTTGTTAATTACCTCTATATTTTTGTAAGAAAATTTAAAAACTAATTTTATTTTTTAAGAAGCATACTTCTAAAATCTGCGTTGCTCATAGGCTGAGTGTTGCTGGCAACTCCATTGCCAGCAACACTATCACCATTATTACTATTAGTTTTACTGTTTGTCGGCTTGACAGTTCGAGGTATGAGCGATAAAATAGTTTTCTGGTGTCCAAAAGCTGTTCTGCTAGTCGTAGAACCACCAAGAGATTTGATTAAATGTGATGGATCCTCACTACTCGGCGTGTATTTACGAGGAGGTGGTTGACTTATTGAAACGCTTATAACTTTGTCTTCAATTGTCATTCCATCAATTGCTACAAGAGCTTTTGCCGCACTGCTTTCATCTTCAAAATCTACATAGGCTAGCCCTTTCGAGTGCCCGTTGCGATAAGTTACTATTCGCACGTCCTTTACAGTACCGTGAACCTTAAAAATTTCTTCCAGCTGATCTTTTGTTGTTGATGGAGGTAATCCTGCAACAATAAAAAAGTTAATTTTTTAATCCAACGTAACAATTTAAAATTAATTGATCCAAAATTACACTAAAAAAATCTCTTTTACCTTTAATGAAAAGCTTATTCTTTTCTAAAGCAGTCTTATATTTGAAGCCAGTATTTCTCGACGTTTTGTTAGGATCACACCTTGAAATGAACATAGGCCTGTTATTTACACGAACTCTATCAAGTTTAATAGCTTCATCAACTGCTTCCTAAAATAAAAAAAAAAAAAATAAAAAATAAGGTTTTAATCAAAATAAACAAATGTATTACAAATATTCAACTTACAGGACTGCTCAATTGTATGTATCCAAATCCTTTACTTCGTCCTTTGTAATCTTTAACTAATCTAAATGAAGTAATAGGACCAACAGGCTTTAAAACTTCTCGAACTTCTTCTTCGGTAGCTGTATAATCTAAATTACTAATAAATATAGTAATCTTATCATCTACTTCATCAAAACTATGTGAACTATCTTCTTCCATGTGCTCTGGATGTTCTTGTCTAAAACCAGGTGGTGGTGCTATTTTTGGTTTTGCTGAGTTATTTGAAGCTGTATCTTTATTTTTTTGTGTCGTTATATTATTCTCTTTTTGCTTTGAAGGCTGTTCAAATTTTGCTACTTTAGTTGAAGAAGCTCCTAAATCTTTCCATCTTCCTCCATCATCCATTTTTCTTTTAGGTGCTTTTTTAGTTTCAGGCGCTTCACGACTAGTAGAACCTCGAACCTTATCCTGACTCGTTGAAATTTGCTGGGATTTCTGTCTTTCTTCAGCAACTTTGTCGAGACGTTCTTTAGTTTTAGCTTCACAAATTTCCATCTGTTCTAGTGTACCTTCATCACGTTCAAAATTAATCCAAGCATTTGCAATACTTTCTGGCCAATCTTTGACAGATGACAATGCTTTTTGAAAAAGTTTTCGCAGATGTTTTGTATCCCCATAGCATCTAAAAATTAAAAAAATATAACAAAATTAAATAAAATACGACATTAACGCCAAAAATTAGATATTAGATATTTTAACAAAGTACCTTTCTAAAGAAATATACTCTAGCCAGCTGGCAGCTGATTCGGAGTGACCCTGGGACATTATATCCGTCCACAATGATCGCGCTTTTTCCATATCATTAGCATGAATTGCTTCAACTCTTGACCAAAATTGTAAAATTTCACAACTTGGATCTCCTTCAATGCCAAAACTGGCTAAATGTTCACAAGCCTTATTAAACGAATTTCTTAAAATTTCTAACTGCTTTTTTTCATCATCCGTTTGGTCGATTTTACGACGTAAATATTCTAAATATGTTAACCAAAGATTTTTGTATTCATCTGCAGTATTAAATCCAACAACAAAAGCATTCTCAATTAATTTTTGTATTTCAAGTAGGGGCTTATTACTTTTTTCATAAAATCTGATCCATTTTTGCCAAATTTGAACACACCACGGAACATTTCTTGCTGCTCTTAAATAAACCTTTTCTGTAATATCATCTATTTTTATATTCTTTTCTAAATATTCTATGTAATCTACCCATAGACTAGGTTCTAAACTCAAATCTGCAATGGCTCTTTCATAAAGCACTGTGACTCTTCCAGGATCACCAATTTGTTTTTCTTTGTTTAAGTACATCTTATAAATGTCTAGCTGTTCTTCTTTATTCTGGACAGACTCCAATTTTTCTTCAAAAGGTAATCTTTCTTCCAATTGTGTTAAGGCTCTTTCATAACCACTCTTAATAATTTTTTCATCTTCAGTATATTCACTACCAGTTGATTTTCGCCATAAATTATATTCATCATATGTAGTTTGCATATTCAAAAGTGGACAAGCTAATTGACGTCGAAATAGTTTACCAATACGGTTGATTTGCTCCTTAGCTTCTGGAGTATCGGTATCCAACTAAAAATATATAATTTGCATTTAAAATTTTTGTATAAAAACAGAAAACATTAAAAAAAAAAGAGCTATATGATATTAACCATAATTACAATGAAGTTTTCAAACTCTCTGTAAGCTTCCCAAATTGCAGTTCCCTTTGTAACGTGCAGTCCAGCTGCAGTCAAAGCTCGTTCAAAAAGAAGTCTGAACTTCTCTATAGTTTTTTCCTCATTTGTTTCACCAAGCACAGTGCCAAACCGCAAATACTCTAACCAAACCTCGACAGCTGAAATTACAACAAAAAAAAAACACACGCATAAGAATAATTAACAAAGTTCAGTAATGCGCATTAAACTCTATTACTTACAAAGGTAATCCTGAACAGCCCTCTCGCAGATATCAGCAACAGCAGCCTTTTGTTCATCGGTGATAGCAAGTTTCATCTCATCGCGCAACCAAGACAGCCAGAGGTCCGGAGTAAGCGGATACTTGGAGCTCATGTCTTCACGTGCAGCACGCAGCCTATCAAAGTCGCACATCTCCCTGAGCTTCTCAACCAGACGTTTGTGCATTTCATAGTCATAGGGATTTGCAGCCAAATTTTCCTGGATAACACTGATCTCGTACTCGTTACGCCTGTTTTCTTCATCCTCCGCAGCCTCGGAGTCCGAATCGGAGTCGGAGTCCGAGTCCTCATCTTCGTTGTCCTCCTCATCTTCCTCCTCCTCCTCCTCCTCGTTATCATCAGCAGCAGCTGCAGCAGCAGATGGATCAGGTACGCGGCGGCTACTAGCAGCAGCTTCCTCGTCGGACTCGAGCATTTCTTCAGCTAGTTTCACCTCGTCCTCTTCATCGTCTTCGTTGCCATCATCGTCGTCTTCGAGACCGGCAGCGAGGGCCTCATCTTCTGATGTGTCGGCTAAAAGCTTACGTTCAACTTCTTCCTCCTCCTCGGCAGCTGCAATCGCAGCAGCCTCGGCAGTTGGATCACCCAACTCCATTACCTCCTCTTCCATAAGGACGACCTTGTTGTTTATCTTGGCACTTTTACAGATAGATCCGGATGCCTGGGGTTAATGTGTGTTTTCGGCGCTTCTGCGACTGTTTGAGGTTATATCGCGTTTTTGTTGTCGGCGCGCGGGGAATTGGGATGCATTTTCGCAATTATTGTCGCTGCAGTGCATTGAAGTGATAACGCGCGCTTTTGTAGGAAATTATAAAGATGTATTTATTTGTTTTATACATTATCTTTTTATAGAATGTAATGTTTAAGGTATTTTGGATTTTAAAATTAAAATGAAGAAAATTTTTTCAAAGTTAGAGCTAGTTTCGGAGCAACAACGTTTTATTGCATTTCGTGACATTTTTTTTTTCTATAAAACAACGAATAAATAATCTACCTATTTATTAAAAAAATTGTTGCAAGAGTTTATTCAGCAAGTTATAATATGCACTTGTGCACTAATGGCATATTCGATTAAATATTTAAACACTTATATGGTGAATCAGAATTTTATGCAATTTATTTTAAAGTCTTTATACTGCACTATATTCTCGCTCGTTAAAAATAATATACTATTTATATGTTTTTTTGCTTGTAATTCTATATAGGTCGAGTTTGTCAAAGTCGATTGCCAGTCAGTCTTTATACATTTTGTTATGACTGCTGATCGAGCAAGTGCAAGTATAAGAAAGTAAGACATTACTGAGTAAGCAGGCGTGTTTTAACGATTAGTTAAAAACAACGTGTTACATTCATTCGTTGAATTAGGATCGATCGAAGAAGTTTATCGTTTTTAGTCTTTAATAAAATGACGTGTGTGATGCAAGTGTCGTTTCGTGTTACATCTTGACTTCTACGAGTAATTATTATTTTAAATTGAGATTGGATATTACAGTTTTTTTTTTTTAATAATTGTTGATTATTTTTAAAAAATTTGACAAATTAGTGAGAAATTGAAAGATTATCTTTTTTAAGAGGACTAAAATTGTGATTGTGATGTGTATGATAATTAAAGTAGACAATAATAAGTCAAAATAACCATATATTATAATAGTAAGTTATAGTACAAGGTCAGAGATGGCTTAGTTGACTGCGCGTAGGCTTCGTAAAATCCATGTGTTGTGGGTTCGATTCCTGGCGTTTGGAAATTTAAGCTTGTCAAACTTAAGCCTGAAATACATTTAGTCGACTGTCAAAAAAGGCTTTTTAAAAAATACCAAAAGAAATTATTTATAAGGTTTTCTATTGCTTCTCGTATATTATTTTTTATTTTTATTTCAAACTTTAATATTTTTAAATGTATTCAATATAATATTCAAGATAAATCAAACGTAAAAATTTTAAATACAAATATTTTTTTTTCCAAAATATATTTATTTTAATTTAGTAACGAGAAATTAAAAAAATAATCAAAGATACAAAAGTAATTGAAAAATGAATATTTAAATTATCTATTCTCATAAAAATCAATACTTTTGTTCTTTTTAATTAAAAAGAAAAATATATAATAACATAATAATATACCAAACAACTCATGTCAAGCAACTACTTTACAATAATTTTATTAATCAAACTCTCTCATCTTTCAGGTATTAAAACTTCAAAAAAAAAAAAAAATAATCTAAAAATATTAAAAAAAAAATCATGCATCGCTCAGCATCAAGCCTCATACTAGCAATCAATCTACTTCATCAATTATCGACAACATCAAGCCAATGTCCGGAATACTTCCGTTATTATCGCAACGAGACGACAAAAAACATAATGGGCCTCGTTGAAATTCCACATCCACCGCAAGGTGTTCCATTACATCTGCGTATAGAATTAAGCATCGCAGCAATTCTTCCTCCTGTACTTATATCTCATACCCGCACTAGCATATTATGCAAATCTCTTAATCGAACACGATCTTAAAAATTTGATTTACCGATCATTTCTTTTTTTAGAATCACTCGGGCAAACTGGAATTGGCTAAACCGAAAGACGACTCGATACGCTCGCTTCTCCAAGGTTTACCGATATTTTACAAAATCTACTTTCCACTACCAAAACCGCAGCCTGTGGTCACCGGTATTTTACTCAATGACGTGCAATATTGTTCTGGGCCACCAGGTGAAATCTGACGTTTCTCTCATTTCATATATTTTCTCTAATCATAAATTATAAACCCTTTCTTAAAAATCATAAAATTATCATTATTTCAGCTACAGGCATAGTCGTAACCACAATCCGACTACTCCACTCACTTTATCCACCCCGAGTTGTAATTCCTCTTACCGAGCAACTTTTCGACTACATATCAAATCGTACGCGAGCATCAAGCGCTCATCTTATCGATCATCATACCACAAAATCACCACCGATACTTACAACTCATACCGATCTCGATGAAAATCCCATAACGACGACAACAACAACTACAACACCAAAATCAAGTAAAAAACCAACTACAATTTCAACTACGTTAAAACCTATAAGCGAATATCAACTCGCTCATCCGTCAAAACCAAAACCGATCGATCTGTCATGTGGTCTCGTAAGCAACAATGATTCCGATCATCCTTGGCCTTGGCTTGCTGCTATATTTTTTCTTGATGACAATGACCAATTGGAATTTCTTGGTACTGGTAATCTCATATCTCGACAGCACGTAATTACAGGTTCGCTTTTTTTTTATTGATTATAAATCTTGAATATATCTTACTTTGAAGTATAAAAAAATAATCACTTATGTACCATACCGATCATTAAAATAATAATAACAACAGATAGTATCATTTTCTTACAGTTGCCCACTGTTTAATAGACGACGATAGAGACATTCAACCAAGTAGACTAATCATATCGCTCGGCCAAAGTAATAATGGTATCGAGTCATTTAATATCAGCGTTGCGGATATCAAATTTCATCCGGATTATGTTAACCCAGCGAGTGCCGATTCTGACCTGGCTATTATAAAGCTGAAGGAGAGAATTGATTTTACTCCTGATATAAGATCGATTTGCTTGTGGCTTGGTAAAGTTAAACTTGATAGTGTTGTAGGGGATCCGGATAGTTTTGTTGTTGGATATGAACATGAGGATAAACCGAAATTTACGCTTAGACCTCGATCGTCTAAAGTGGCTATTGTTTCGCAGGTGAGTCTTATTATTTTTAATATTTCATGTTACTTTTGATAAATTTCAAATGGATGATTGAATTAATTTTTTTTTTATTATTTTAGGAAAATTGTCTTCGAAAGAACGCAGCTTTTCTCGAAGTCACATCCAACAGAACATTTTGCGCTGAGTATAGAGACGAGAATGGATTTTGTAGTGGTGCAAGTGGCAGTGGACTCGTAATGGCTTATAAACCAAATGGAAGGTATCATTTACGGGGTATGTTGTCGTTGTCGATGCTCGATGTCCATACGAGATTATGCGATCTTAATGAGTATGTCGTTTTTGTTGATGTTGCAAAGTATCTTGGTTGGATTAAACAAGAGATTACTGTTTAGTATAATATGGTGTATAGGTGAGAAAATGTTGAGATTTAAGTGTATTACGTTGAATATATATTTATTGAATTATAGTTTTGTAAATTTTTATAAGTTTTATAAATGTAATGATAAAAATTAAAAATGTTTATATAAACAATAATTGCTATAGTTGATTAATATCATGAAGATATGTAATAATTAAAAATATGAAAAAAATATTTACTTTTATTACTAAAAATTATGTTCTTGAACAAGTTTTAAATATTATATAGTTTTCTTTTATTTAACTAAATTAAATGTTTTAATACCACATCAAAATATACTGTAAGATTCGTTCGTATAATTATTTTTATACATGTAAATTTTAAATAAATTGAAAAGAAAAATAAATGATTATAACATTGAATTTTAAACGATAATTTCTAACTGCTTAAAGAACATTGATGAATAAAATGTCGACGCCAACTAAAAGCGTCGGTATATTTTGTTAAAATATTTACCTAAGCTTTTATACATCGTATAGTGTTTCAGAGACTTTTGCCAGTCAAATACAATCGACTGCCTATACACATTTTATAATATATATGGACTCCATTCAGTAACTAATCTCATTTCCTTTCGAGATTATTTTTCGTATTTCAAAGAATCTTTAAGAGATTACATTTTAATTTTACGATTTTCTTAAATGATTTATTTTTTAAAATTTGACAGTTGCATAAAATGAATTTTAAAATTTATGCAATTTTTATATTTTTTATACAATTTTCTCAATTATATTTGATAGTGCAATGTCAATGTCATCATTATTTTGAATATTATTATAATGAAACTAATCAGGAAATTATGGCAAGTATTAAAATTCAACCTCCAATGCAATTTATTTCATTGCATCTTAAAGTACAATTAAACATCGATGTAAATTTACCTTTGGTATGTATAAATATTTTTTGTTTCTTTATTTATTATTTAGATATCAGTGATCAAAATTAATGTAAATTTTAATTTTAGGAAAACATCGCTCAATTGGAATTGGCTAAAAGCAAACAAGAATCGGTAAGGTCTTATCTTTTAGGCTCGCCGATTTTTTATAAAATTCGATTTCTTGTACAAGATCCACTTCCAGTAGTTACCAGTATTACACTTAACGATTTTAAACTTTGCTTTGAATCACCAGGTAAACATTTTTTTTTCAAAAAAAGAAAAAACTTATTTATTCGCCAGCTTATATTCGTCAAATAAAAATTGTATGAAAATTTCTGAAAAAGCTTTTAAAATACGTATGTATTACAATTTTCAGCTACAGACAATAATGTTAAAAAGTTAATATTGCAACACTCACTTTTGACCCCTGAACTAATCATCTCATTCGGACCAAAGCGAATAAGTTGGACTTTCAAAGACAGAAGCCAGTTAAGCTCGACTTCAACTCAACCACCGTCTTTGACATACCAAACAAATTCGATTAATTCTCAACTGCAAAACTCACCTTCAAAAACGACATCTCGACCAAGACCTCCGAAATTGCATCCTAATTACGCGACATTGCCCACGAGTTCATCGTCAACATCTCGGCCGATTTCAACAAGTTTTTCCACAACTCCAACAAAACAAATTATCATCACAAACACAAACTTAAAAACAAAAAAGAAAATCGTCAAGCCAGTAAAAGTGATAGAAAATTATCGATATTTCGAGCCTAGACCAGATGATTTTTCATGTGGCTTGACGAGTAAACTTGATACGAGCTTATCTTGGCCTTGGATCGTAGCTATTTTTTTTTTAGACGATAATAATGAACTGGAGTTTCGGTGTAATGGAAATTTGATTTCTAGGCAACATATTTTGACAGGTGATTGATTTCCTCTAATTTTTTTATTAACTGTGTTTTGTAAATTGTTTAGAAAATTTTTTTTATAAATAATAGATCATTTTTTCAAATTATATAGTGGCTCGTTGTTTGGTAGAAGATGACGAAGAAATTTTTCCGGATCAATTGGTCATATTAATTGGAAAATTAGATTTGACGAATCCAAATGATGATAATTCTTACCTTACCGTTGACGTAGCCTACTTTAGATTGCATCCAGATTTTCAAAATCTTGAAAACGCCGATTCAGATTTGGCAGTTATAAAATTAAAGGAG
This sequence comes from Leptomastidea abnormis, assembly GCA_030522805.1. Taxonomy (NCBI): domain Eukaryota; kingdom Metazoa; phylum Arthropoda; class Insecta; order Hymenoptera; family Encyrtidae; genus Leptomastidea; species Leptomastidea abnormis. The sequence goes on along the minus strand of JAPYZE010001200.1, from coordinate 12,877 downwards.
AAGGTAAATTTTACGTCGAATATTCGTTCGATTTGCTTATGGTTGGGAGATCCAGATCTTGATAAAGTGATCGATGCTTCTGATAGTTTTGTTGCTGGATGGAAGCAAAAAGATGATTTGGTTACAACTCGAGTGATGAATGTGTCTATAGTGTCACAGGTGAAAGATTACTTTTTTTAAAATAAGTTAAATAAAATATATATTTTCAAATTAAAATTTAATTATTTTTTAATTTTAGAAAGAGTGTCATCAAAGAAATAATCAGTTTAAGGAATTTACGTCGAATAGAACGTTTTGTGCTGCTAACATAAATTATGAGACTGAAGCCGATTTTTGCAAAGAAGCGATTGGCAGCGGACTTGTTTTTTTGCATCCAGATTATAAAAGATATCATTTACGAGGAATAGTTTCAGTATTTTTGCCACGTAAAAAAAAATATTTTTGTGATATTGAAGAATATGTCGTTTACGTTGATATTGCCAAGTACTTGCCGTGGATTAAACGAGAAATACTTTTTTAATTAAAAAGTTTTGTACATAGCTATTTGAAGTTAATGTAATTATTGTGATAAATATGATTTACTTATTTTTTTTTTAATCTGCCTCAAGCATATTTTACAATACTTGAAAAAATTAAATATTTAAAAGTCTTTAATCTATAGGTTTTGGTGATAAAGATAGTTTTTTAAATTGGTAAAGATTAACTATAACATAACTGGATAAGTATTTTTTTTAATTTTAAGAAATAAATTTAGAATAACTTTTTATATTAATAGAAAAACTCATCAAAATTAAGAGACAGTAGAATAATAAATTTACTTAATATATTTTTATTATTATAAATAGATATTTTATTTGTAAGTTTAATAAAAATAGTTTTTCGTCTTTAAAAACTATAATGTTTTTGAATAGACGTTGTCGAAAAACAAATTAAAAAATTGTCAGCTTTTAAAACTCGGTCATTTGTACAAGCTTAAAGTAAAATGTAAAAAATAAGTTTAAATCACATATTTAAAAGTAACTAATTTACAATAATTGAAGTTACATACAATATTTTTCATTTAGTTATAAAATCTTCTGCGATTTAAAAACAATTATCAAACCACTCAACACGACCACATAAGACAGAGATAAACGATAATTTCTAGTGCCGGTAAGGAACATGACCATTTTAATTAATGTTTTCAAACAATCTCCTGATGAAAAAATGAGTCTTTTTATTGTCCCATTGGAGATGTATATAGAATAATTCCTATTCATATCCTTCACTTTGATATACTTTCGATAAGCGAATCGAATATAAAATAACATATTGTAAATATATATACATATACATATATCTCTATGATGATGGAGTTGTATCAGACTGGAAGCTCTGTTTTGCAATAGCCCCTAAAACGATTTCTGCACTGAATACACCTGAAAAGCATATAAAATTAATAAATATTTTATGTTTATGATTTTATTTACTAAAATTATTTTAAAAAGCATTGTTTTCAGACTTAAACTAGACAAGTAAGGATTCTAATACGTGCTTAAACTAACAAGTAAGGAATATTAGCATCATATGCTAAACTCAATTCTGATTGTTTATCATCATTAAACAATTGCTTTAAAAAAAAATAAGATAGATTAAAAAATACTAACATTTATTAACTTCTGACCGAAGAACATCAGCTAATAAATGTAAATCATTTTCTACAGTAATTATAATATAATCTAATTTTCCATTTGCATTCATCTCTTGTATTTGAACAAGAGAACGTCTAGTTTTTTCCATCGTACCTCCGGCACTTTCGATTATTTCTGACATGGCAGATGGAGAAGGTATTACGCTTGGCGTTACATAAAAAATTTTACCCTATTAAAAAAAAAAATCGTTATTTAAAAAAATAAATAAAATTTAAAAAAATTATAAAATAGAATAATCTAATTACAATAATTTACCTTAAGTATACTCCCTCGATTTGGACTAGCTAACGCTTTTTCTATATTGCAATTAAAATTTTTTTCAAAGTCAGGATCGCTTAAGGTATAAGGTCCTTCTTCGATAAAAGTATTTTTATTCGAACATTCATATAACCAATGTAAGCTAACAATATGTTTACATCGGGACAGGCAGCAGAGAAGTTTTACTGTTCGAATCGGCGCATTCATAACCAAATGTGTAGCATCTCTCCAATTTTCAGCGAGTGCGCCACCTAATTCTCTAATGCGCTGTAATTTGAAATAAATAATTGTATCAAATATTTGTAATTCTCAAAAATAATAAATTAGGAAAATATTTTAATTACTTTTGCATGTTTCTTTGGATTTATGCCAGAAAATAATATTCTAGGCTGTTTATCAGGTGGTGGGGGGTCGGGATTACTTATAACAATTGGTTCATCAAGACCCATAAGATGTGGATCTTTGTTTAACAACGGTATATCTAATTTTGGTTTCTTATACTTTCTCATAGCATTTGGACCTTGGCCAACTTGTTTAACTTTATCATACGATTCTTGTGTTATATTTATGGGCATTTTCCATGCAGCTATAATACAATTTAAATTATTAGTATTACTTCAAACTAGATTAGATTAAATATATAATGTATGAGTGATATACTATTAACATACCCATGAGATGAGGCACAAGTGAATAATCTAATCTAAATGGATTTCCCAAACTAAACTGCTGGTATTTAGGAGCATCAGTTTGATGCAATGCATTCATTTGACCACATAACAAATCCGTCAACCACTGTGCATTTACAACTCCAATCTGCCATTCCCGAGCTTTTTTATACTTTGGTCCATCAGGTCTAAAAGAGTCAAAAATATATATTTAAAATTTAGTTGATAATGTTATGGAAAATTTCAAATTCCTCTTCTTTACATGAAAATAATTATTACCCACCTTCTACAAATCAACATCGTATTGTGACGTGAAAAGTACTTGGTAAACTTAGCACCAACTGCTTCTAGCATGAATTTAACCTTGGCACGTTCTTCATTTTCAAATCCAGATAGCGAAATGATCTGCTTGGTACATGGTTGTTCAGCAATGCTAAAAGGCGTGGGGAAGTGAAGCGCATGCCAGGGTGGTAGCACCTGCTGCTTACACACGACATCCGAGAGCCAGTGTGCTGTAACGCACCGTTTATTCTCGCGCATACCCTGCACTACTATCGGATGCTTTTGCGTCATTGCGAGAACATGGGTAGCTCTGGCACAGTATTGCGGCTCGACTTCACCACCATGCTTTTCTATCACTTGTTTCCACGTCGTCACCTCTTCACCCGATGTTTCGTATTCCACAATCACAAATATGCAGCCAAGTAGGAACAGATCTGGGGGTACTATTATAAAAAAATTTCAAGATAGTTATACATATTAAAGTATTAAATTATAAAAAGATTGATTTAAAAAATCTCACTGACATTTTAAGTTAGGATTGTGCCCATAAAACTGTGCCTTTGGCTGCTGCACCGCCGCGGTTGCGCCTGGCATTTTAACAGGGCCTCCAGGAGGTGCCCCATTCGTGATATTTCCCAGCGTCCGTCTTTGGTAAGCAGCTAGCAATTGAGGATCCTGCGACGGAGGTGGTGGTGGCCTATGCTGAGCCGTCATAAGCCTCAGTTGGCCAGCTGCACTACCGTCCGCCGCACTTCCCTGCAGTCGGCTCGTGAGCATATTAGCGAGAGCAGTTTTCGTTTTGGCGTTGACAACGAGCTGCTGATCCGCGGGCATCTGTGGAGCACCTGGTGCCAGCGCCAATCCAGAAGCTGGCTCTGGCTGCTGTCCAACGACCTGCTGCGATTGCTGCGACTGTTGCTGCTGTTGCTGCTGTTGCATCTGCTGCAGCTGTTGTATTCGAGCAATTTGTTGCTGCTGCTTTTGGAGCTGAAGCTGAGCCACTTGTTGCTGTGTGAGAGGTTGACCCTGTGCGAACTGTTGACCTTGGATGACCTGAGGACCGCCCTGAGATGACTGATTGGCCTGTACAATGACCTGATTGCCGGAATTTATTGGCGTGAGTGCAGGTGGCTGAACTACGGGGTGCATTTGAGCTGGCTTTTGACCTGGTGCTCCTGCAACCTATAAATTAAAAAATATGATTTATTTGGATAAAAAATAAAATAATTTATGTGTGCGATAAAATTTGTGATTTGAAAGATCATTTTGATGATACTGAAAAATAAAGATTATAGTACCTGTGGTGCCATCATTGGTGGTCTAGCTTGAGAAACCCATTGAACACCAGGCTGTCCTGGTTTGCCTGGACTCCGAATAACAGCAATTTGTGGTCCTCCCGGCTGCTGAGCTTGGCGTGGAATGTTTCGCTGAAAAAATAATGTCCTATTCTGTTTCTGAAGCCTTTGAATAAAAGCTGCTCTTTGCTGCGGATCCATTTGTTGCAGCTGCTGATGCGTTCGTTCATCAAGCTGGATAAGTTGTCTCGTTTGTTGCGGCGGCCAGGGACCACCCGGCCTCTGTTGACCAGCCAATGGATGCTGTTGTCTCTGTAACTGCAGCTGATATTGCTGCTGCTGTTGCCACTGAGCTTGCTGGTTTGGTCCTAATAATTGCGTTGGAGATTGTTGTTGCTGCACTTGACCATCTCTAACAATGAACTGCTGTGAACTTTGAGGTGATGACTGCTGAAGTTGTTGTGAGATTTGTTGAATTTTTTGCTGTTGCAACAGTAACATCTGCTCTTGTGTTAATTGTGGCTTTTGAACTGGACTTTGTTGTTGCGGTTGCAGACCCATTTGCTGAGGCTGCTGCTGTTGATTCAGGGGTACCTGTTGAGAAAGTAATTGCTGCTTTTGCTGTAAGACCAGTGGATGCTGTGCCATTTGCTGCTGGGGCTGCATTTGCTGCTGGGGCTGCATTTGTTGTTGAGGCCCCATATGTTGCTGAGGCGCCATTTGTTGTTGATTCATTTGCTGTTGTGGGATCATTTGCTGTGGAGAAGTCATTTGAGGAGTTATCTGCTGCTGTGGTGCCATTTGAGGTTGAGATGTCATTTGTTGCTGAGGCATCGTATGTTGAGGTGATGTCATTTGTGGCTGAAGAGCCATTTGCTGTGGTACCATTTGCGGTTGAGACGTCATTTGTTGTTGAGACATCATATGCTGTGGTGATGTCATTTGCTGTTGAGGAGCCATTTGTTGCTGTGGTAGCATTTGCTGTTGAGGAGCCATTTGTTGTGGTTGCATTTGCTGTTGAGGAGCCATTTGTTGTTGTGGTGGCATTTGTGGTTGAGGTGTCATTTGATGCGGAGGCATTATATGCTGTGGTGATGTCATTTGTTGTTGAGGTGCCATCGGCTGCTGTGTCATTTGTCCTTGTGGTGCCATTTGCTGCTGAGGTATCATTTGCTGTTGAGTTTGTATCTGCTGCTGAGGCATCATTTGTTGCTGAGTCATCATTTGTTGCTGTGGTAACATTTGCTGTTGAACCATTTGTTGCTGAGGCATAATCTGCTGTTGATTCATTTGCTGAGCTGGCATTTGATGCTGCAACATTTGACTATTAACTTGCTGGTGTTGAGATACTATAGGCTGTTGTTGAGTTATTTGTTGTTGCTGGGACATTTGATGCAAGTCTTGCTGATGATTTATAAGTTGTTGCTGATGTAATCCTTGACTATTCATCATTTGTGATGTTGGTACTTCCTGCTGTTGTGTAGGAGATTTCATAGGCAGCATATTGCTTGTTTGAGCCCCCGGAGACATCCATCCTCCTTGCATATTATTCTGCACAGATGAAACTGGAATGCTTGATGTGGTATGTACAGCTGTATTTGTTGGAGTCGAGGACCATGAAGTAAATTGTTGAGGTTGCTGCTGTAACTGAGGTTGCATCTGCTGCGGTGGTTGCTGTTGCATTTGCTGTTGCATATGTTGGGTTTGTTGCTGTAACTGCTGCAATTGTTGTGGTGGTTGCTGTTGCATTTGTTGTGGTTGTTGTTGCATTTGTTGTGGCAGTTGTTGCATATGTTGGGTTTGTTGCTGTAACTGGTGTAATTGTTGTGGTGGATGCTGTTGCATTTGCTGCTGTGATTGTTGTTTTAATTGCTGTTGTGCTTGTTGCATTTGTTGTTGTGTTTGTTGCATTTGGTGTTGTGTATGTTGCATTTGTTGTTGTGACTGTTGTAATTGTGGCATAGGCTGTTGCTGTAATTGTTGTGGAGATTGCTGTTGATATTGTATTTGATTTGATTGGTGTATTTGTTGTTGAGGTTGCTGCTGAATTTGCTGATGCTGCTGCTGCATTAGTGGTTGCTGTTGCATTTGCTGTTGGGGTGTCTGTAGTTGTTGTTGTTGTAGTTGCTGTTGTGGTTGCTGTTGTATTTGATGCTGTGGTTGTGGTTGCTGTTGCGGTTGCTGTTGAATTTGAGATTGGGGTTGTTGAATTTGTTGTTGTATTTGTGGTTGCAATTGTTGCATTTGAGGCTGTGATTGCTGTATTTGTGGCTGCAATGGCTGTACTTGCTGCGATGGATGTAATTGTGAAGGCTGAGTTTGTTGAATTGGTTGTGGTATAGATTGATTAGATACTTCTGCATTATTTGCATTTTGAGTTGTTGGAGGAAGATACGCTGGGCCAGGTGAAGTAGTCGACGTTACAATTTGGGTATCAGAGGTTGGTTGTGATGTTACAGCAGGATGAGGCTTAGTCTGATTCCAAGGCATTCTTTGTTTTAGTTGCTCCATAACTTTAGTACGTTCTTGTTCCTCTTGAGCTAAATTATTTTCAATTTCTTCGTCCATAAATCCTGTAATTAATGCTGTAGAACTGTTTGGTGATGGATAAACCAATAATCTAGGATGGTATTCTGTTTCTCCTATAAGATTTTTTTCTCTACAACAATCTACAACCCAGTCAGGAGTAACAATGTGAATTTGATTTTTTAAGGCAGTTTCATATTTTACTCCACTGGCTTTGGTTACAATTAGGTGAGTGCAAAAACGATCTAAACGAAGTTGGCATTTGCCTCCATGAAATGTTATCATAGCCCATAATGCCTTACTGTCTGCACAACTAACTTGCGATATGCAGGCTACAACATTGGAAAATAATTGATTTTCTTCTGGTGAAAAATACCTTGTTCTAAAATAGAATTGTTAAGGAATTTATTAAATAAAAACATATTTAAATCTATAAAATATACTCAGAAATATTAAATCATATTAAGATTTGAATTAAATTTATTTCAAATAAAAAAATATTAGCTTTATCTCACATAATGTTTTTGATACTGTAAATTATCTTTTTTTATAATTATTTAAAATTATAGAATTTATTATAAAGATTTAAAATATTATGTATACTTAGTGTGAATATAAATAAAAGGATACGGAAGAATCTGTCTGCATTTTGCGGAATACAAAATCCAATCTTGACTAACTGCAGGGATTTCATGGATTTCAATAGCATCAGAAATATCGTTTTCTAAAGCCTCATAACCAGCAATTAAATGCGTAACAGAATCAGTAAAATAATTAGACCTCTCAGCTCCTCCTTCTTGCAAAAGATTCAATACCTGTAACAAAGTTAATCATTGTAGTACATAAGATGACATAGTTACATTTAAAACTACTATAATTTTTAGCTTTAAATATATGATTAAATTAAATCTTGATTTACTATTGTTTTTAATACAATGTAGTAAGAACTATTGCCAACAATCAATCCAAACATTACCTTTCTAATTTGGAGTGCATTATTACTTTATTATTTAAACGAAAAGGGAGCAATTGATATAAAAAATCATAATAAGAATACCAATGTCTCTAATATACATATTACATCAATATTATAGTTTACAAAACATAAATACATATAAGAATTAATTTTGTAGCAAAACAAAATAAATTGTAACGATATGAAACAAGTCAAAGGTCTAAGAAAAAGCAAAAAACTAAAATTCTCTAAATTAGCCGGGACTTACCTTGGGGTCGACCTCGCCGCTTACGTAGTACCTGACTTTGGCAAATAGGGTCGAATCGAGTTTGAGCTCCTCGATGCCGGCGCGTATGTCGCCCATGTCGGGCCGGTGATGCACCGATAACTGCTGCTGAAAGTACAACAACAACAAGTACGGCTACTACAGGGACAACCTAGCGGCTGCTGCTGGAGCTGAAGAAGCAACAACAACAGCGGTCGGCGTCGTCGAGGCGAACTCCTGGCGCACCGCATATATGTTTAAATGACACGAGGAGAGGCGTTTTTTTCTCTTTGCTGCTTCTGCTACTCTGACGATTTCTAAGTTTCAAGTCCCAAGCTTCTTCACTTTTACTTAATCCACGCACCCACCCGCACTTGGACTTGCGTCCCCCGACGACGACGACAACAACTTTGACGTTGTTGTTGTTGTCTTATCCTCGCGGTGTCGGATTTTATTATTGCTGCTCCGTTTCGCGCCTGATCTCATCACGTTCCATCTTTCTCTTACTCATGGTTATGTTTGGGTTTGAGATATATGTATATATATGTATAGGTATATGCGTGCACTGCGCGCGCGTCCACTGACGCCCCCGCTTATTTTGAGGTTAGTCGGCGGCGTTGTTATCTGTCTGTCTGAAGAGCGGCGAACTTGAAGTTGAAGTCATTGCTGATGAAGCATGAAGTTTGCGTTTCTCTTTTTCAAGTTTGTTTTCAAATTGATACAACTGTGTGAGTGAAGTGTGTTTTAGCGGATAAAAATGACAGTTTAAATTGAATCCTACAAAATAATACATTAGAGCGATTATTATTCTTGAATTGTTGTCATTGGATAATCCAAACTTGATACATACGCTGATAATGTAAGTTGCATAAAACGTTTCTATTTGACTTATATGATTCAGTTATATTTATTTATTGTTTTATTTTTTTTTTTTTAATCTACTGGTTAAAGGTATAGGAAAGAATCGTTTAAATCTTTAAATATATCGTGTATAGGGGAGAGCGGGGTTAGGCTGTACCTTCACAATTTTTTTTCAGCAATTTTTTAAATTAAAGAAATAAATATATACAGACTTTATACTTGGGATTACAGGAAGCCCCTCAATTTTTGTTAAAATTTGCGATTTCTATAGCACAATTACTAAAGACACCTTTTTTTACAATTCGAAAACATCTCAAGGCTAAAATATACACAAAGTGAGACAAAAGTTGCAAATTTTGGTTATTTAGCTTGAAAAAAATTTAGTAGCTTCTTGACAATTCTAAGTTTGTAATCCATCATCAGAAAAAAATTTTCATTCATTAGAGAGAAGAATACAAAATTTTTAAAATATAATAAAAAATTACCGAAATTGCTCTAATTTCGACTGTCTATTAATTTAATTATTTTTTATTTATTTTGTTATCGTTGCACACTTATAAGTGTGAGTCAAATAGTATCTAGTATCTACTATACCTATCTACATCAAGACCACTTTTTCTTCTTAAAATGTTTATTTTGCCCCAAACTTTACTTAAACATTGTCTGAACGCAAATTATAATGCTGCTTGTAGTTCAGTCCCGAGAAATCGTCTAGTTTAGCTCCAGAACTTATAAAATAATCAAAAGTAACGTATAAATGATAAGACTTAGCTTAATACATCGAAAAAAAGGATAATATATTATTTCTTAAACAAGTTATCGCTATTTTTGCAAACTCCAAAAGTTACGAGAAAAAGTCGAAAAATCAATTTTTTGGTTTTAAAATTTTGTTTTGCCATGGAATCTGTTGATTTTCAGTGCGTTTAATAAACAAATTATTAATTAAAATCAAACCTATTATAATCGTATTATAAAAGAGATTATAAAAGAGAGGATGGGCTGTTAAGCGTAGACATATTGTCAGCGTTTTATTCGAGTTCTCAATTTTTAAGCGCAATTATATTCTCTGCTCAATACATATTCGTTGTCAACCTCAAAAACAAAAAAAAATCCTCGCACTAATGTTAGTTCTCGTTATAATAATGACAGATTATAGTGATAGAAATTTTACGCAAAAAAAAGTAAAATTATAATTTCAAATAAAATTGTATTATATTATTTTATTTAATTGTGTTTAAAAGTTACAAAGTAATAATATTATAATAAATAGTATATTATAATAAAGTAATAATATAATAATAAATTTAACAAGAATCAAAAATTTTTAAAGATCTTATACTGTATAACTTGTCATAGTATAAATGAAAATATTTTATCATATTGACTGTGAAGATAGAAGCTTTATCACTAGAATAGTTTTCCTGTATAATGTGATACATTTTTATAGCTCGTTTTAGAGTTGTTTCATTGTAGATATCTTCTTGAAAATTTCCATCTAATACTCTCATATCAGTTATACCTTTTCTCTTTAATTTAGATATAAGCTGCTCATATCCAATAAGCTGCGCATTAAGTTGCTGAAATAAATTCAGTAAGATTTACCATATTAAATTATTTTATAAAAGAATCACAATTATTATTTACATATTTTGAGATAACTTTTTTCAATTAAATACGTACAAAAAAATCTATAGACCAATTATTTTTGCAAGGTTCACATTTACATATAAAGTTGTAATGAGATTTTAAATTATCCTGTCGTAATTCTTTTTTCATATTGAATGGTGAACCAATATAGTTTGTAAATATCTATAAACAGACATTTATTAAACAAATAAAAATTAATATGTACTTAAATAAAAAGTTATTTAAGAATTAAGTAAGGTGAAATATGCACAAATAAAACGTGATATTATTTTGGTTAATTATTGGTGAAAATGAAAGCATTAATAATTAATTTTTTTCGTACAATCAAAACATAATAAATTTTTTAAATATAATATTTATCATCAAAGTACAAATAAATTTTGCATTTTTTTACCACAGTTATATAAATAAATAATAATAAAATTGAACTTTTAATACCTGCTCTCCTTTTTTTATATATTTAATAGCATAAATTAAGATTTCTTGATTTTTTATAAATGATCTTCCTGTATTTTCATCACAACTATGATTGAAAAGACTACAAAAGGGTGTAACTATTCCTCCCATTTTTGGATCATTTTCATTCAAACTTTTTGATTCATAACCAATATAAATCTTATCTTGAAACTATTAGCCAAAATGAAAAAAAATAAACAACTATATTAAAATATATTGATTAATACAATTTTAATTTCTTACAAAAAGATTTTATGTACATTACATTAAATTAAAATAGATTATTTTTAAAATTATCTCGGATATAAATTAGTTTATAAGATTACTATTTACCGCATATGAATTTTGATTTATGATACCCATCAATTTGTACATAACTTTTCCAAAGAAATCAAATAAATCTTCATTTTTATTCAGAATTTGAATATGATTATCAAAAATATTTGTTTTTACCGTTAACTGCTTTAAAATATCCTTAATAACTTTAATTGACAAAATCTGGACTTCTTGTTCTACTAAATTATTTTCGATATTAAGTGATAAATTATAAAAAGATTGAAATCTACTACTTTGGAATACTTTATTCTCAAAAAAATCTTTCAAATATTCACCTGTATTCAAAAACATAAATAAAATAATATAATGTGTGATAGATCGTTGTGAATAATAATTCATTAACAGTAAATTACCATTTTCATTATTACTGTTTATTTTTTTAATATCATGAACAATATTTTGCAAGCCTTCCTTTTTAATAAATTTAATTAATAGCCGGAAAGCAAGGGTCAAATCTTTAAGATGTTCATAATTGAAGGGTAAAATGGAACATTCAACGTTATGGTATTCCAACCAAGCTTCTTCTTTACACTTTTCAGAACAGTAAATAATATTTGCACATGAATTACATGGTACTCCATTACATGCTAACATCAAGCAGTGAGAACAGTTAGTGTAAACTTTGTCGACCGTGGGTAAAAGTACAACTGCTTTCTCTTTAGCAATTATTGTTCCTATTTCTATGTCTTTTGTAGCTATAATCAACCTACCATAATTTTTGTCAAAGTCAATGGATACACAGTCAGCAGCACATGGAATAGTTGTAGATTCATTTTCAATAACTGGAATTTGAGATTCCTGAGTGCTACTCAATTTTCTGTCCTTATCTAATTTATCTCTTAGAGTCAAGCATTCCATTTTGCGTGACAAGAGTTTAGCTTTCAATTCATCAGATTTTGTTATTTGATAAGATTTTTCAATATCATTTAAAGATTTTTCATACTGATGCAAGTGCTTTAATAAAGCAGATCGATTACTAATAGCTAATGCTAATTCTTCTGAATTGTTTTCAGCTAGAGCTGCACTTTTATTATACAATTCTAATATTTGAAGGTGTTCTTTTTCATTATGATGACCTTGCTTAGTATACAAGTTGTTACCTTCAATTCTAATTTTTTTCGATTTTTCCGAAGATTTTCTAGAATTTTCTTCAATTTTCCTTTGATCAGACATTGTTTTTTGAAGATAAATATAATACCTATAACATTGTAATAAAATACAAAACAATAAAATAAAAAATATGTACCTATATTTATTAAATTGTTAAGAATTTTTTTTTTAAAGTTGTAAATTTGTTATTACCTTTGTGTATTTTTAATAAATTTACGAATATTGCGGAGTTCGGAGCGAGCGGTAGAAACGGAATCTAAATTTAGACTGCGATGTATTTTTCAATGTTTAATTTCGCACATATTGTGTACGATCAGCAATTAAGCAATTGTTTTTACAAACGCATGTCGAAATGAAGTGTACATATAAATATTTCAGGGATCGATGTGTGTTATTCAAAATAAAATATTGTTGGAAAAAAATGTTATTATATACAGGCATCCCTCGGTATTCGCGGTTAATTCGTTCCACGAAAGTCCCGCGAATACCGAAACCGCGAATACTGAAACCTTAGTCTTATGGGAAAA
>JAPYZE010001199.1:0-25063 GCA_030522805.1 Leptomastidea abnormis | reverse complement strand
TATATATATATATATATATATATATATATATTGGTTTAAGCGGATATACATTGCTTTGTAGAATTGTGTCCTTCGTTTCTTTGTAGGAGGTATTGAGATTGGTGTTAACCGCATTCTGTGCGGTGTATTTTTTTTTCTTATTTTTTTGTAATTGAAACGGATAATTTGATATTTGTTTATTTTGAATTATTTCTTGAAGAGTTTATCTTACAAGATTAATTTAATTATTTTGATGAAATAAAAAATCGAGATTTCTTTTTCTTATTTTTTGATATTAAAAAAACTCGTGTTTTTTCAATATCAATTTTTTTTCTATTTCAAACTTTTTTTTTGTATAAAGTTTTGTTGTTACTGATAAATTTACGAATTACCAATTAACGTAATTCTTACTATGTATTATAAATTGTAAAAATGTGATATTTAAGCCTTAATTAAAAATTAAAATTTGCGGATTTTATATATTAATACAGCATTATTGTATGAGTACGAGTTGTTATGATTAAAAACAATATGTTATATGCATTTGAGAATTAAAATAAACTGTATTATAAGATAATTAGAGAAAAATTATGTAAAGCCGTTTTTAATTAATAAAAGCTACAAAAATATAATTTCATAAATGATGAAATACTGTTTTCCTTTCATTTACAAAGAAAACGTATATGCTTAATTTACAAAGAATATATTTTTTTTATAACAATGTGAGTTTCAATGTTTAAAATTGCTACTAAGCTATTAATTAGTCAACTACACTGTGATTGAGTAAGCAAAGTCTGCAATAAATTGACCTCTTTTCTTTCGGACACGTTGGCAGATATTTTACCACTTTGTTATAACTAAATAATTGAACGTTACAAGTGTATAACTTATAATATATATACACGTAAAATATATAAATGTAATTAAATTAATATATAAATTTAATTTGCAAATATTTAATGTTGATTAAATAATATTTGTTTGTTTTCAGAAATGTAATTTGCAGTGAATTATTTGGCGCGTTTATTAAATCATAAACTCAAACAAATTGCTAGAGAGAGAAAGAGAGAGAGAGAAAGCATTGTTATACGGGGAGTTTCTCTTAGCCGGATGATATCATTTCTCTCGAATAAAACGAGAAAATGTAAGGAATTGCGTTTTGCAACTGAAATCGCTTTAAGGGTAACATAAAGACGTCTTCTTAATGATGTATAATTCCTATGAAAATACTACGACAAATAAGATGTTATTGTAAGAAAAAAATTGTAGTAATTAATTTTTGTGCGTAAATTATTAATGCTGAAAATTTTTTTCTTAAATTTTAATTACGATTAGATTTATTGTTTGTCTAATTATTTTTTTATTTATATTTTTATTTTTACACAAATTACTTATAATGAAACATAATAATACTGTTTGACATTATCATGTTATTTATAAAAAAGACAATTTGAAACAAATTTACACACTCAAACAACTAAAATAATTTAAAAAAAACTCGAGATTTAGCAATTGTTTTTCATCACTTACAAATTACATTTCCACACTAGCATCTTCAAAAAAGAAAAAAAAAAAAATCCTCTCCAGCAAAATTACTTGAACCATTCCCTTAACTGAAAGACATTGTATGCTATAGTTTCCGTATATATACACAAGCTCGTCTTTCAATAATTCCACCTCATAGTTATAACAACAAGTCGAGGGGTGAAAAGCTCTACTGACACGTCTCAGTTTCAACGTCGAACGCCTAATACGAACATCAGGCATTGAATGCGTTAAAGAAAAGAAGGGATTTTAGTATATACAATTAGCAAAGTCTCTCTTTCGCCTTTCAAACTTCTTTTTTTTTTTGCTTGGTTGCACAAATTCTAATTACTTATTCTCAGCTCTCACTCACTCTAAGAAGCCAAGTTGAACAAAGTTACAATTAGTTGTATACTACTATACGATAGATGGAATGGTATTGGTATTATGCGAATGATTGAAGAAACCAAATGCTAATTCGATTGATCAATATCGGTTTTTTTGTAATGAGTTGGTTTGTTTGAACTGAGATGGAGTAATGTGTTATTTGTTAAAGGGATATTATACTGAAAGCTATATTAGATTTTACGACAAGTTTGTTTGTTTTAAACTGCTTTGATTATTTTTTTTTCTTTCTTTTAAGTTAATAATCTGTTTGTGGGTAAATTTTTGTGTAATTAAATAATTTTTAATCATATGAAAATGTAGAGATTTATTTTTCAGGAAAATACGACAAAATGTATGACAAGTTTTAAATTTTCTTTTTTTTAAAAAAAAAATTAATTTAAAAATTGCATTATATACATCAAAAGAACTTTGTGGAATGGATTTTTAAAAATATCATTTTTTTTTAAATTTAAAACTGAAAATGTTTTCATTATTACAAATCTAATAATAATAATAATAATTGCAAAAAAATGTTAACATTATATTTATAAATATAGACACACATCAACTACAAGTTATTGAATAGAACATTTACACTGTACGTGTACAAATTTGTCTTTTTTTAATAAAAAAAAAAATAAGAATCCCTTTAAAAATAAATATAAGAAAGAAAAAAGAATCGACTCAAGAGAAATATTTTACAGCTAGAAAAATACTCTTATAACAAGAAGATGAAACACGCGTTATTTTCAACATACACTATATTTTAAAGGTGAAAAATATTATATATTTATTTTCCTTTAATTTTTTTGTGGTCAACAAACTCTTTTACAGCAAATAATTTTGTTGTGAAAACAATTTTGTTGCTACGCTTTAAAAAATACGCTTTTTCATTGCAATCATTAAAATATGATAATACAGCTAAAGAAGAAAATATAGTTTTAAAAATTTTTTTTTATCTTTTCTTATATTAATTTTCACGAAAATAGACAAACATATACATTTGTTCAGATTTTACACTATCTATAAAATAATATGTAATTTTTAATCATTTTGTAACCATTATTTAAATTCCAAATAACCAAAAAAAATCCTAATTTAAAATTAATTTCTCAATCTTATTTCTAACTTCTATCATCCAACAAGCCCAAATGGAAAAAAAAAAATCAAGCCTTTAACTAAACACAAACTTACACTTAACTCCACCCACTCCCTATAGCATAGTATTTAAAATAACGCACACGACGCAGTATATAACCAAAACTATACGAATTAATTAAGAAGAGAAAATCCTATTAGAGAGAAGAAAACACACACACTCTCCTCTCCTCTCTCTTTCTCTACTCGCACGCAAATTCGTAAAGTCCTAAATATGTATGTATATGTATGTACGGTCCGTATAGTATATATGCAGAAGAGACTAGGCGCTTATATATATATAAGGTATATACAGACACACACACACAAACTGACGTCGTGTGCAGTGTCACTTGCACATTCATGGATTCAAACATCCATAGTCGTCGGAGTGGATGCAGTAAGTAAGAGCAAGAGGTACTAGTTGTACATAATACAAGGATATCTGTATGTATATATGTATGTATGTATATGCAAAAGGTTGTACTACTTACTACCCTATGTCTGTATGTGTGCTATAGGATTTACTCTTGTACGTGCTTTTCTCTGCATGAGGTAGTTACCACCTTACCTATATAGGGTGGAGTTTGTGTGACGCTTTTGCTTTCTGTTAGCAAAAGGATGATGGTTTTTGTGCGGGTTAGAAAGATATATATGTATATATATATATACGGAGTTGTAATACTTGCATATAATATACATGACGTTGTAAGATGTATAGCAGCTATAGGTAAAACCCACCTTTCTCTCTCTCTCTCCAATTTTTTTTTCTCTGCTCTATTACGTGTGTCTATACGTATATAACAGCGTCTGCGGATGAGGCTGCTTTTTTGCTATATGAACTGTGGAACTAGGGTACTCAGCTTTTTGCACGACTGATTTATTAAATGAGGAATGAATTGATACCTATGTAGGTATATGATGTAGGTAGTTGGTTTAATTGGTTGTGTTTATTTGTTTAATTATTTAGTAATTTTTATTGTTTTAGTATGAACAATTAAGTATTTTTTTTTATTTTTATGTCTATTTTCATTTTATTAAGTTTCAGCAATAAGCTTATACTTAAGTGTGATGGTAATTGCAATAATCTATATTATATAGATTGCAAAAATAGAAGTTAAAAAAAAAATGATTATATGAATAGAATTATAAGAAGACCTAAAACAAGAACGGGTGGCACATAGAATCAGTAAAGTTTGCTTATTAAAGCTTTTTGTGACACTCTTTTGCTATTTAGAGTATTTCAGCGAACGAGGCCTGACAGAGTAAAACTCATTCGATTGATATTAGAATCGAACTCATGACCTGTGGATTGTAAAGTTGACGTTTTGACAACTATACTAATCCAAACCTCTATTTTATTGTATGATGTTCGTCTATGTTATGATATAATAACGAATATTAATATTTTGTATAACTATAGGTAATAAGAATATATATTTTTAGATCAGTTGTATAAATTATAGATTTTATAACTATAAATATTGAAGTTTTTTATATAACTTTAAAATAGATAAATTGATTCAATGATTTGAAAAGTTAATAATCTTAAAAATAAAAGAAAATTTATTTTTTAAATGAAAATTACTTTCAAACTTAATATATATCTGATAGAATATATTCAAAGACTAAAAAGAAGAAGAATCTTAAACAGTTTATTGTTAAACTTTAAATTATAAATTTTCTTTTTTATTATACAATATAACTTCAAAACACAGTTATAATATATGTAGTAGTAGTAGTAGTCTAAAATTGTTAAGTTCAATTTATATTTCAATCAATCAATCTATACTATTATATCTCTTAAAAATAATTAAATCCAAACAAATCTTTTAATTTGCAATTAACCATAATGTATAGTAACATAACTTAAGATTAACTTAAATACTCATCCAAATAAAACCACAATAACAAATAAAGTATGTAATCATAAAAAATTTTCAGTACACTTTAACAAACTTTAACATTACACACACAAAATGAAAAAAAAAAAGAAAAAGAAACAAATTGAATTCACCCTAAAGTCTCTAAAAGATTTGCGATGCAAGTTTCGAGACTACCTCTCACAAAAGAGTATGAGAGAGAAAAAAAAAGAAAAGTAAAAATGAAAGAAATCCCACGACAATAAATTCATCTTTATTGCATGGGAGAGGGGGGGGGGGGTCGAAGAAGTATAGCAGACAGAGCAGCAAAACTCAGGCAGGTGGAAAAGAAGACGTAAAATTATGTATAAAGCAAAAAGTGAGAGGGTAAGTATAGCGAGATGTATACATATATAGCGTTTGGTAAATTAAAGCCAAGAGAGAGAGAG
The DNA here is from genome assembly GCA_030522805.1 of Leptomastidea abnormis. Lineage (NCBI taxonomy): Eukaryota > Metazoa > Arthropoda > Insecta > Hymenoptera > Encyrtidae > Leptomastidea > Leptomastidea abnormis. The sequence continues at coordinate 19,725 of JAPYZE010001199.1, read as the reverse complement.
AGAGAGAGAGAGAGAGAGAGAGTTGAAGCAGAGATGGAGAAACGTAAAGCAAAGGGGGAGACGAGAGTATATAATATAGGGTGTAAAGAGAGAGGCAGCAGGAGAAGCTTTCGGTCTTGGTTTACTTAGGCTGCCAAGCTGCTACTACTGCTGCTGCTGCTACTGAGAGAGAAATCAAGCTCTCTTATTCTTTCTCTCTTGCGAACGCGTGTATACGCAGCTAAAACCTTTCCCTTTTCCTTTTCCTTCTCAGACGGTTTCTCTAAATGAAATTTCATGGATTATGAGGCAAGGATGGAATGGGTTATTGGGGTGCGTATGTATGGAGGAGGAGGCTAGACGTACTTGATGCTTGAGCAATAAAATGATAAAAAAAAAGTGGGTTGTGGGTCGTAGGGTTGAATGGGGGGTAGATTATGTGACTAGCTTATATATAAAAATGAGATGGAGATTGTTTGAACTAGTGTTTTAAAAGATATTAAGGATGTGATGTTACTTTGATGGTAAAATTAGCAGGTGGATCTATAGTTGGTTATAAAAAAAAAAAAAAGGAAAAGGATGGGTGAGATGATAAAGAATAGTTATAGGAATTCTTGAATTGAGATGGGAAATTTTGAGAATTTATTTAAGATTTTTTGAAAAATAAGGATTTAGGAAATAGGTAGTATAAAGAAAAAGAAAAGGTGGATGTGTAATGTTAGAATCTAGTGATTGATATTGCTAAGATCTTATATTTTTGAGTTTTTTCATGTTCAAAAAGGTAATCTATTTCTTTTGATATATTTGTCACAAAAAAAAAATAAATAAATAAATAACTCAAGTTTTTGAAATTTTGGAAAAGTTGAAAAAAGTTATTTTATAAATTAAGAAAGAAAAGTAAACAATTTAAAAATTTTACGAAATTTGATTTAATTTTTTTTTTATCAAAAATAACCAAAAATCTACTTGATTATTACTTTTCTTAAGTGTAGATTGAAAAAACGATAGATATTTTTTATATGTACGTTACATAGTAAAGCATTTTCAAATTATTTAAAAAACGATTTAATCTTTAAATCTTATATCGTTTCCAAATTTGAAAAGAAATATGCCGATTTTAGTAAGTAGATATACGAAAAGAAAAAAAAAACATTTTTAAAATTGTGAAATTATGAAAAATTATATTTTCAAATTTTTAATTAAAGTATTGTTAATAAAGCCGTTAAATAAGGATTATTATTAGTATTAGAATGTCTTGTTATAATTAACTTTAGCTCAAGATTAAGATAATCAATAAATGATAAAATGATTAATAGGATAATAACACAGACTATAATTATGGTCTTTTTTTTAAAAAATTGGATGGGCTTAGAGCCCTTTACAAAAAAAAGGTTTTTACAAAATTCGCGATAAATTCGCAGTAGCACCCTTGCTTTGGGCTTAAATTTATTAAAATTATAAACAATAACATTTATTAATAATAAATAATACAATTTTGTCGCATACATTATAACAAATAAATTAAATAATCAAAACAAAGAATAAAATATTATAATAACGTATAGAAATGTAATTTACTTTAATAATTTCTAAAATTTATCAATTCAAAAACTTTCTCAAAATCTACAATTTTAGAGTATCACAAAAATTTTTAATTTTACAATGACTAAAAGAAAAAGGAATAAAATTTTCCTGTACGAACCCATAAAGTACAATGACTTTTAAAATAAAACCATCCATAAATCTGAGAATATGATATATTCAAAGCTACTGGAAGAAAAACGATAAACAACATGTTAAAATCCAACGAAGTGTAACTATTTCAAATCACTTACCTCTATATATACATAAAAAAGAAAGAAGAAACAAAGGTATAGTATATAAGAAAAGGATAGCCTTGGAAATATATAAAATGATAAACCAAGATAAAGGATACGATAGTAAAAGATAGTAGAAAAATATATATGTAGCATAAATAGACGTGGCGCCAGTCTCCACCCCAAAAAAAAAAAAATATATATATATAATACAAGCTTGCGGATCAAACGAACTGTACAAAGAGAGAGTATATCAGGATATAGCGTGCGTGTACATATAGAGATCGAAGAAAAACTTGGCCACCCACCCACATACATACATACATACACACTCACACAAACATTCTCGTTCACTCAAATACAAAAAAGCCAGTGGAAAATTCGCACGATGCCGGAGGGATAGAAAGAGAGAGGATGAGTATACAACTATACAGTCGTAGGATATAGATGTAGGAGAGAAAACGATTCTCTTCCACATATATACACCAGCGGCGCCAGAAAGTCGCCCGGGCTCATCGTATAAAACCCATACCCCTTATATATAGTATATATATACGATTTTCCTAGAGTCGATATCTCAGTCGCGGACAGCGGCGCCTCACATATATATGTATAATATACGAACAACCGCGAAATAGAGAGAAAAGAGAATAGAAAAAGATAAGAGAGCTTTTCTCTCTGTCACACTCATCCTCTCTCTCTCTCTCTCTCTCTCTCTCTCTCTCTCTCAAGTTAAGTTCATCCATATTCCGCAACGACTATTTCAATGCTTTACTTTTCTTTTTCTTTCTTTTTTTTTATTTCTACCACGAACGTGTCTTTTCTCTCTTTCTATATATATACTACCACACCTCGAAAGTTATATACTCGTCCTTGCGAGCTTTTGTTCAACTGTTATTTTTGTCTCTCTGTATATATATATACATACCTTATTCTGAGCTTGCAAGCTCTCTATTTCTCTCTGTTTCTATATATACACTCGTTTCTTTAAGATATCCGCTTTTCTTTGCGGAATCACTTTCGCGATTCTGATTTTCGTATACCTATTCTCTCTCTCTCTCTCTCTCTCTCTCTCTCTCTTTCTCTTCTATATATACATTAAGCTTTTTACCTAGCTTGCTTTCTTTTTTTTTGTTGTGTATCGTTGATTGTGTGTTAAAACTGTTGTTCCTCATTTACATTCTTTTTTTGTTGTTTTTTTCTGTAAGGTTGTTTTATTTTTGATGATGGAGAATAAAAAATTAAAAAAAGCTTCCTTCGTTGGCCTTGTACGTATTTGCATTTGTTAGCACACATATACACACACATACACTTGCTCTATAGCTTGACTAGTATTTTTCAAACTATCGATTTTGTCTTTGACAATGTGTACGTAACTGTTAAAGCTGCTTTTAATCTTTTGAAATACGTGTGTATATATCTTTTTTTTTCCTTTTTTCGACAACTTGATACTCGATTGAGAACATTTGTTGACTCTTTTTTTTTTTTGGAGGTGAAATTAATCTACTTTGATGTAGGTATACGAAAGAATCAATGTTTTAAATAATCTTCTTTTTTTTTTGTTATTTGTGTGAAAATTTGAAATTTATTGTTTTTTTATTTTCTTTTATAAAGTATCGTAGTACTTGTACTTTTGTTGTTGTTGTTGTTGTTGTTGTTGTCAAGTTAAATTTGTTTGTTTTTTTTTTCTAAATATATATTTTTTACAAAGTCCTTACGTTTCAAAGCCCTAAGTTTGTATGAATACTTAAACTTTTTTCTTCGTGCCACTTTTTAAAGTTTTTCTTTTTTTTTTATGGATTCATAAAATATCCATTTCTCTTTTCTCTCGTAGTAAATTTTTGAACAAAATTTACAAAATGTGACTAAAAAGTATTTGATAAATTCTTTTAATTTATGCAAGAAAACAAAATTAAAAGCTCGTATTAGCAATGTATAATGTTTAAAATGTAATTTATCGTAATAAATTTTTGTTTAATATAAAATTAAAAATAATAAAATATTTCACGTACTTTTATGAATTATTATATTGATATAATTTCTACCTTACATCCTAATTAGAGTTTAACGACTTAAAATGAAAAATAATTTTTTCATTTCAAGCTTTTAAATTAAATAGAAATATAAAAAACTAGAATAAAAAGTACAAACTTTTATATTATTTATTCAACGAAATTTCAACAGCTTTCTAGTGAACAAATAATAACATTAAAAAACCACAAACTACTAATGAATTTCTTAATACTTATATTTTTTAAATTCTCATATTTCATAAATTATATTAAAAAATTTAATACAAAATTAAACTCCAATGTCACTCCATCCCCTATAAATAAAAAAAAAACTCTTTCCCTAAAATAAACCAATTTTTAATAAACTCCAAAATTGTCACATACTAAAAAAATATCCAAATATCAAACATCACAAATACAATCCAACCCTCACCTATACAAAAAACTTCTTTCTTTAAAACACATATCTCGCAAAAATGTCACACACCCAGCAATCTCACTCTTTCCCTCTCTTCCCTCTTTTTTTCCCTTATTTCTCTCCCATATCACAATGTGTCAAATGAGTAATTTTCCCCAGAAAAATAATTCCACAATCCCAAGCAGTAGCAACAGCAGCAACACACATTTTCCCTCTTTCATCCCTCTTTTTTTTCTTCTTCATCTCATACACACACACACACACACACCCTCTTCCCCCACTTCATCCCATCCGATATATCACATTCCTTCTTTCCCTCCTCTCATCCTCTATATATACTTAAACGTCAATTTCAACCTCCCAACAATATATACACCACATTTTTTTCTCTTTTTCTCTCATCAACCGTCAGCTCTATTTCCTTCAACATGCCCCTTCCTCTTTCTATATACCAACACTATCGCGATATCGCGCCTCGCTACGCAATTATACTCGTGCCTTGTACATATACACATTTAAGCTTGATGCTACACTACGCATCTTTTGTGTTCAATCGTTTGCTGTTATTTGCCGCTACTGCTGCTGTTTTGTATTCTATATATAAATATATGCTAGTGTTGGATATTATTTGATGTGTTGAGGAGAAAAATAAATAAAAGAATTAGATAAAAAAGAAAAAAATGAGGAAAGAAAAAGGGAGGGAACAAATAGGTGGAAAAGATAAAAGAAAGGAGAGAGAAAGAGAGCTTGCAACAAAAAAAAGACGGCGGGAAAATCAAGTAAAGAGTGTGGAGAAAGAGAGAAGCGAGAAAAGCATCAAGACACGTGAGAAAAAAAAGGGGTAGAAGAAGAAAAGAAAAGAAATAAAAGGGGAAAAGGAGAGAAAAGCCAAAAGCTTCTCTCACGTCTTTGGCTATTTCGTCTTATCGATTCCGTGCTTTATCTCTTTCTAGATATATATACGTACATATAACATAACATAACATACTAACGGAAAAAAGCAAGTAAGCAAAAAAAAAAGAGAGAAAGAGAGAGTACAGAGCTTTATTCCTGTGATGTATACTATACATACAACTCTCACAAAATATCTCTCTCTTTTTCTATGTAGCTTTTTTTCTCCTTCCCTTACCCTGTTCACTCACTCTATATATATCTTTTCGTGCATTTTTACATCGACTCAGCTTCCTCTCAATCCCTCCTCCCTCACTTTTTCCGACTTGTCATTTGCACACTCGAACTCTGCCATAGAGAAAAAAAAGTATGCAAGAGAGAGAGAAAAAAAAGAGCTTTCCACGCCGTGTATATATACTTCCGGAATCGGTTCACTTTTTTTTTTGTATCGCTCTTTTTTTTTGCGCGCGCCAAACCTTCCTTCATTCCCCTAAGCTTTACGAGCTTGCAAGAGCTTTGACGACTGGCTGTCATGCGGCGTCAATGGAATAGTAGTGGAAACTGGTATCAGGTGGGTGGGTGAAGTATCGATATGTGTATATATGTATCTGTGAGTACAAAGAACATAGTATATGGCAAGTTGGGGTTGATATTGTTTTGCTTTATATGTACTGTATATAGGTACTGTGTGGTACCTACAGTTGCTGTGATTTTTTGTGCCAACCGCAAGCTCACTTTCTCTCTCTCTCTCTTTCTCTTTACGGTAAAAATTGAAACGTTCTCTCTTTTCAAGCGCGGTTGCTTTGTGTTTTTGTTTCTTCTTTTTTCCTTTTTTTTTGTGACACTTCCTTGTTGTAGTTGTTGTTATTGAGAGCTTTTGCGATATAACTGCGATTTGTGGCTTGCTTTTGAAGGTATTGTTTTATATAGGAGAGGGTTGAAAAAGTTTTAGTTTTGATTGTCGATGTATTTAGGATTAGTTAACGATGATTTGTGAGAGATTGGGATATTGGTTGGTGATAGTTTTTGTAGATGTTTTAAATTTGTGAATTTTGGTTAAAAAGAGATTGAATTTTTTTTTAGGATTTTATTTATTATGATGGATTGTTTTTGTGAATTAATTATTTGGTAGTTAGGATGTTATGAAAATTAAAGAACGATATTGATTTTGTTATTTCTACTGGGATACGCATTATTGTATTTATAGAGAAAGAATTTTGTATAATTCATATTTTTATATTTTTATTAAGATCAAAATAAATTTAATTGAATTTTTTTTATCGATTTTTTAAATATATATCACGTAGGATGATTTTATATGTACGATATAAATTTTAAAATTTTTAAGGAAGGAAAATTAGGTTTATGTAAAAAAAATTTTATCTCCTGTACAAAATACTTAATTGTTTATTAAATTTTATAAAATACACTTAAATTTAAAAAAATGCTACAGAATAAAAAAACTAAGACAATACCTATAAATACTGAATTAACATAGAGAACGTTAAATAGAGAACATGGTATTACAAAATATAAATATTTAACAAAAAAAAAACTGGTATTTTTAAGGTACATCGCGGAGGCGCACAATACGTGCTGATTTAATCTGAATCTGAATCCAGGAGAATGATCTTACGGCTGGTACTTTGAGAAGGCTGAAATACCATATATAGATTACAATTTGTTATAAATTATTTTTAAAAAGTATAATTTACAGCTTTATTGCAATTCATACTCTCTCCTTTTTTTATTTTTTTTTTTTTAATGAAATTAAAAAAAAAAAAAAGAAAAAAGAGTGAAAGTCGATTAAAACAATTAAAATTTTTTATTTTATATAAAAAACCTTTATTACACTTTATTTAATGTATTTTGGTTAAAGCTCGTAAAATAACTCAGTGTGATGGACACCAGGAATTGAACTCACGATCTATGAATTACAAAACCGGCGTTCTGCTTTCTAAGCTATTCCAGACTTCAATACATGCCTTATCAATAGCAATTATAATAAGAATCTCGGATATTCTCGCTAATCTCTAAAGATTAACGAATGATTTCATATATTATTTTTTGAGAGCTTTATTTTATTTTAAAGATTGATCTTTAATTTTTTCGCAATTTAAAGTAAGATCAAAAAATATTGCACCTATTTGTATATAAAAATCAAAATATTCATAATGTGGACCTTTCTAGGTGTTACCTGTGTAACATTTTGAATGCAACACTGTGAATTTTTTGAAATTTTAATACTTATAAATAATAATTATTGTTAAAATTAAAAAAAGTTGATTTAAATTTAATTATGTATACCTACAACAATTGAGTTGCTTGACAAACTGATAAATTTAATCAATAAAAATTATCAAAATTAATAAAAACACATAAATTGTAAACATTTACATTTAATTAAATTTAAAAGAAAAATCCAATAAAAGAGCCAATCCATATTATTATTATTATTTTTTTTTTTTCAAAGACAATATTGCATTTATTTTTTATAAATTTGTAGAAAATTAAATTTATTTGGTTCAGAATGTAGTAAAAACGCGTAAGAAATGGGTCTGTGACGAATTATTTCTAGATTAAAAAAATATCTATTTGGAAATAAGTCTTTTTTTTATAAGGGGGAGAAATTTAAATATATTTATTTTTTCTATAAATTATTTCAATTTGTAATCAGTACTTACTTTCTTCCATGATATTATCGATGAATTACTCTTATCCAATGTTATATCAAGTGGCGTTGACTTGCCTCTTGCTCGTTTTGTGGGCGTGCTACCAGTAGTTTCCGTGGCCTTACGAACGGTAGTAGTGCCTCTTCCTCTACCTCTACCTCTTCCTCGACCTCTACCTCTTGTTGGAGCTGGTTCGTCTTCCACGTTATTGTCGCTATCATCAGATCTAGCAATTGCATTTGCTCTTGCGGATGGAGGAGCTGCATCTCGGTTATCAAAGAAACTTTCATCCTTTGATTGAAAAATTAAAAATATATATATTACATGTTAGAGAACAAAAATTAAAAAGCCAAAGATTACTTAAATATTAGCGTCTAAAGCAAAGCCAAGCTAACAGAGGTTGATGAAATTATTTTAATTTATATTGAAGTACATGGATATTGCAATGAATTTTTTTGAATTCAAAAATTAAAATAATTTTCTACGTAACAAAAACAATTACAATAATTAAGAAGTAAAAAAAAATTTTTGTTGAAGAAGATAAACTCTGCAAGTTTAACAAAAAACGTAGTTACTCAGTAAAATAATAATTAAGCTGTACTTGATACATTTATGACAATAAAGGTTTATAAATAAAAAGAATATATTTCTTTTCAGCTTGAATACAATAGAAAATTTTATCAAAAATGTATTTAATTTCATTTGTATTAATTGATATTTGTATTGTAATATATAATAAAAATATAAACTTCAAAAAACTCACTTCTTTGTCTTCTTCCTCTTGTTTAAGCAACCTCGAATCTCGATAATTTTTAATAGCCTGAAGAATCTCATCTTTATTTCGGAAATTTTCCTTCATTAACCTTTTTAATGTTTTGCTCATTTGATGTCTAATGATTAAAAAAAATATTTTTAACAAGAAAAATGAATACAATAATATAAATAATGTATTACAATTACCTAGCTAAATCCTCAAAAGCTTTTATATCATTAGCATTCACAAATCTTGATAGTGCTTCATTGAGACCAGCTAATGATAGCACTGTAAGTCTATTCATTTTATCATTTTGACTGAAATACTCAGTCATTCCACCCAAAACACTTCTCTTCCAATCTTTTTCGCCCTGAAATTTAACATTGATTTGTTAAAATATTGAGGAAACAAAGTTTTAATTAGTAGAATAATTAATTACGTCATCAAATCGAAATATTTCTCCAATTTCCCCTAAATCGTCAGCTTCGACTTTTAAATCCTTTTTCTTTAACTTTTTAGAACACTTCCGAAACAAAATCATGTCATTTGGGTTTGCAGCTACATGATAATATTTTTGCGATAGCCTACAAAATAAATAATATGATACTTTAATTTATATTATGTATAAACAAATCATTAATTTGTAATGATTGAAAGAATATGTTTAGATATACAAATTTAAAATCTAATATTGTGTATATAAATTCAAATTATTTCTGTTGCCTTGAACTCTTTGTTTTGACTACATTAGTTCATTTATAAAAATAACCCATGTTAAATTAAATAAACTAATATTTAAAAAAAAATTTACTTAAATATATAGAAATATCATACCTCAAGGTTTCAAAAACATCTCGATCTTGACTGTAGAAAATTCTTAATCTTAATAAAGGTTTTTGAGGTTGCTGTGGATGTCCTAAAATTTAATTTAATTTTGAATATCTCTTATGAGATTTATAAATTATAAAAAATTTAAATTAACCTGTTTGTTGCTCAGCTGCTTGAGGAATTAAAACATTTTCAATGTAATCATCAACAAATTCTTCAACAGCTTCTGATCGACTTTTATATTTAGTTATTTCATCTTCGTGTTCATTCAAGACTAGATCATCAAATACAAATGCTCTGACAGTATTTAATTTTAACTTTTCCAATTTAAATTTATTTTTATAAACATGTAAAATCCCAACGTGTTTTGTTACTGACTCCCCTTGAGCTAATGATGTTGCAACTGAGCTTCCTAAAATTCAAAATTACTTATGAACTTAATCATTATAAAATACAAATAAAAATTTAGGAGTTTTCAAATAATTTTTGAAGCTTTTAAAACATTTTAAATTAGAAAAAACTTGCATTAAATATATTTTAAATTGGATTTAGCTTGAGAAAAAAAAAACAAATTTTTCCATTTCATACCGATCATACAATTTTTGAATGTAATTATCTAAAAAAGTATTTAACTTAAGTGATAAAAATTCCTTATATATTTTTTAACTCATATTTTAAAGGCATTGTAAAAAATATTAACTTAAATTTCATTATTTTATCATAATTCATATTTTAAAAATCTTTAAAATAAAGTTACTATTATAAAATTAAATTAATAAAGATGTCATGAGAAACATTTACAAACCTGGTTGACAAATCCTAACTTTAGGATTAGTTTTTGATGATGTAGGATCTATAAGACATTCATGTTCATGTCCCCATATGACAAGATTTATCCACGTTGGTAATAAATCTTCGGGAATGAATGAATTTTGACTATGCTGAGCTCTATTTTGATGCAAGACAAAAAGATTAAATGCATCTGGAATATCAGGGCGCAACATTTCAAACTATAAAAAAAATTAGCATTAGAAGTTATGAAGTACCAAATCAAACACAATTCACAAGAATTAAAAAAAAATTTCATTACTTTTTTGTTTCTCATTAATCTTGATAGACGTTGATCATTCATGTAACTCAATCCATATAGACATAATGTAGTAATTCCTTTACGAAGTAATAAAGGAGGCAAAGTAACTTGCGTTACATCAGTCCATTTTCCAAAATAATTTATTAACCCTGTAGATGAAAGGACATCCATTGAACCAACAGTACCAAAACCTAATGCAAAAAATATTAAATTATTATGTTAATTTTTTATATTATTTTAATTTTATTATATTATTTCATTAGATATTACTTGGATCATCATGATTTCCATGAATTGAAAAGATGGGTATTCCAACATTTAAATTGGGATCTTCATAATTCACCACTTTGTGAGCACAGTGACTGAATACTTCTTCAGGGTTGTTCAGAAATTGTAAGTTTACTGGTCTAAAATAAAAATTTATTTATAAACTAAATTACACCAAAGTGTGAAAATTAAATCAAACTTACTTATCATTCAAGCAGTATTGCCTCAACAAATTAATACATTTCATGACCACGTTATGTGATGGTTTGGCTTCATGAAATAAATCACCTCCAAGAAGAACCATATCAACATCATGAGTTTGTGCATATTGCAAAATTTCTTCAAACGTTCTAAAGCTGTCATCTTCTTGTGCTAGAAATAAATAAGAAAAATAAAAATTGTACAAATAATTATTTGTCACAGATCAGTTATCAATATAGAAAAATTTATAAATACATTAAATACAAATAAAGTCACATTATTTTTAAATAAAAATTTTTAATAAAATAATGAAATATTTTTGTATGAAGTATAATAAATAATTTTTTTACACAACAAAGGTCAAGGTCGTCAAGTATAGAAAATGAAATAATAAAAAACTTGAATTCTAACATTTATATAATGAAAACATACACATCTACAAAGTAACAATAACAATAGAATAATAACAAAAATAAAATACCTCTTTTTGTCGTTTGTTCGTAACCTAAATGAATATCGGTCGCAATAAGTATCTTTATAATATTCTCCTCATTAAAGTTGTCATCTTCTTCCTCATCGACATTCTGAGGCTCCTCCTTCATTGTTTCATCATCATCAGGAGCAATCCTCGCCTCTTCATTTTCTACGTCTGACATTTTTGATAGCAGCAATAAAACTAAGTATTAGGATGACACATTAGAGTAAACCAAACCGTCGAACTGGCCGCTCGAACACGTTCAAACATGAAAATTTTTTATCGCTCCAAAACCGCTTCAAATGTCAAGAAGGTTGGGATTACTTTGATTCTTAGAAAGAGATAGAAAAACAAAAGCGGAGCAGAGTCTTCTACTATATTGAATATTCTCCATCGATAAAATAGGTATTTCGTTTAACTTTGCCGTCGGAATGAACTAGTATACATTTTCCTTTATTTTGCAACGAATTTTCAATTGATTTTCAAATTTTTACATGCGAAGAGTCTTACCAAAACTCTACCTATACAAAGTACAAAAAACTTGCTTTGATATAAATAAAAAAATTTTATATAGATTTTTGTTTATGCATTACTAGCAGTAGCAGCAGGGCAATAAACCTGCTAACAACGTGCGCTGGAAGCTCCCTCTTTTCCAAGTCTCCTCCTAAGAACGCCTCGTTCTCGAGTACGAGTAAGTCTTTATTTATTAAGGCTTTACAAAAGTAATAGCTTTAATTATCGGAAAATAAGCTATTGGTAAAAAAGCTGAATTAATCGTTCAAATCGCGAACATCGATTTTGCAAATTTTTAATTTTTTTTCATCGAGATGTCGATGGATGTAAAATTTGTCTAATAGCTCTGCTTACATGTCGTGCGTGTGTCGCCGCGTATGTCGTCTTGTACTTAACCTTAGATTCTCGTTTCTTGGTTCGCGTTTTCGAGTAAAAAATTGTTTAAAAAACGTGTTTAGTTAAGTTCTTTTTAATTTGAAGTGTTGAGTATTTGATCATAAATATTGTTTGTTTTGCAGCACAATGGCACCTAAAAGAGGTAAAGTTCAGAAAGAGGAAGTGCAAGTGTCTCTGGGACCTCAGGTTCGCGAGGGAGAAAATGTTTTTGGAGTCGCACACATATTTGCCAGCTTCAACGACACTTTTGTTCATGTAACCGATCTTTCTGGCAGGTTTGTTACCTTATTTATTGTACTTCAAAGTAAAATTTCTTTTAAACTGTGATTTGTTGGTTTAACAGTTGAAAGTAGCAAGTATGTTTACATTCCTAATGTATGAGACTGTTACCAGTTTTCTTGTGAAAAAATACCACATTATTTTTGGTCTAAAGTTCTGATTTATGTACACAACAGTTTTTTCAAAATTTTTCTTTTTTAAATTCTTTATAAATTGACTATTATAAGGCTTAAGCTATATGAGAAGCTGAATGTTTAATGTCCATGCTCAGGCAGCAACCAAACGTTTAATATTATAGTTTTGGGGGCGTTCATGTGTATGGTAAATTAAATCTCTTCTTTATTTATAAAATATAATTTAATATTTTACTTAAAGAAGATTTACAATTATTATGTATTTATTTCACATTGAATGTAAAATATCAAATAATCAATCAATAAGTTTAAGTTATTGTATATGATTGAATTTAAAAAGCAAAATGTTGATATTTACATTATAATTTTCAGAGAAACTATTGCTCGAGTCACTGGAGGCATGAAAGTCAAAGCTGATCGTGATGAAGCTTCCCCATACGCTGCTATGTTAGCTGCCCAGGTAAATTTTTTTACTAACATCAATTATAATCTAGTTATATGAATTGAAATAACAATTGTTTCCATACTCAGGCAGCACTCAGATGTTTTATAAATAATCTAGAGCGCGTTCATGTGTATGGAAAAGTAATTCTTATTTCATTGCTGAAAATAGTATTGCAGTACTTTTTCATGATGAAATTTGATACACATACACCTTTGTGTCAATTTTTTATTATTCATTATCTTAATAATATTAATTTATTAAAAACATTGTTAATTTTAGGATGTTGCTGAGAAATGCAAATCTCTTGGTATCACAGCTCTTCACATCAAATTGAGAGCAACTGGTGGCAACAAAACAAAGACGCCAGGACCTGGTGCTCAATCAGCACTCAGAGCTCTTGCTCGATCAAACATGAAAATTGGACGAATTGAAGATGTAACGCCAATTCCCTCTGACTCGACGCGAAGGAAGGGTGGCCGACGTGGTCGCAGGCTTTAGGTTATTTTTCTGGTGGGCGGTGTGGTTTATTATATTACTATAATAAACGTTTTAAAATACATAAATTGTTATTTATATCCTTTCCATATCAACAACAAAACTTTCATTTTTATGACTATAAATCTAAAGTAATGTTTCTTTATAAAGTTTTTTATCTATAATTTTTAAACTAATTATTAATAATAAATCAAGTGGTGCAGTGGCATCACAAGTTTATATTGCTAATCTTTTGTGAATTTTTTTTAACAATGAAAATAAACGTGTTTTTCTAAAAAACAAAATACAAATCTTTTGAAATGTCATTTAAGTTGTTCAAATTTCAGTCATAAATTGTGATTTAATTTATTTTAATCATTGCTATTAATAAAACTGAAGTCTAAATGAAGTAGAATAATTTCATATTTTTATTCAGCTTAATGCGAGATTCACAAAAATATTGAAAATACCGACTTAAATTTATTTTGATATTTATTATTTTTTATAATATATAAATATTTAATTGGCTATATTAAATTTAAACTACTTTGAAGAGTAACTAAAGGTATTTTGTTAATTGAATTTTAATTCTTTTATGTTAATAATACAAAAAAATAAATAAAAAGGGAATGAAAAACATTATCTCAAATTCAGGCTTGGTCAATTTGATTCTTTGATTTAAAAGCTTATTTATTAAAAGACATAAATAAAATAAAATTATTGTGTTAATGTATTTTATGTTTTGTAGAAATTTATATAGATAAATGAGCGTATAACAAATTTATTAAATAAATGCACCAAGTATTTTACGATGTTCCACCAACTAGAGTTCCAAGCGTTAAAAATATCTTGACTTTTAAATCTAACTTTTGTGGAGTTTTGTGCTCTAATGTTGCTATTGTATTCACATAGCCATACTGCATAACAAAGCCAATAACAATTGGCTCATCTTCTTTAGCCATGTTTTCATTTACATAAGGCAACACATGTAATTTAATAACTGCTTGATTACCATTTCTCCATACAACCAATCTAAAATTGAATATAAATAATATAATGATATGTAAAAAAAAATAAAGTTAAACAATATTTGTACTTTACTAACTTTGGATCATCTTGAAAGTTATGAGTATCACTTGGATCATCATACTCTGCAGCATCATCTCTAGCAGGTAATGTTAGAGAGCTAGAAGGTAATATTACTTCTCCTTTGGGTACAATAGTTATAGGTTTTGGTTCTTCAGTCACAGCCGTTTGCCGTACGGCAGAAGGTAATAAATTAGGAGAATCACAACCCTTGAAAAATTAAAATTTTTATAAAAATGAGGTGATATCTTTAATATGATACAAATTTAAATTTCTAAAATGAGTAAAAAACAAGAACACGAATTGCACAAAATTAGAACCACATAAAAATAAATAGTATTATCAATATATCATGAATGTAACAAGATTTCAATACCATTTGTAAATTTTCTCGAGTTATTTCTTCTTTAACACCTTTGATTGACATCGTAGTTGGTACCATAGGACTATCTAAAGGCAACAACATTATCTGAGTTTGATGCTGTGTGGGATTACAAAATTTTAATAGCAATTCACTTGATTTTCCTAGTCGCAATGGTTCACATGTAACAATACGCACTTCTGGTATATGATAACTATAAAAAATATAAAAAATTCTTATCATCAAGATTACATCTTAATTTACAGTTTTAACAAATTATCATACAAAGCAGAAAGTTGAATTTTAAATTTAGTTGATGTTGGGCAAAAGTCAGGTTTGCTGACATTATGTTCACAAGCCCTGCAACGTTGTGATCTTTTCACAATGAACTGTTTTCTTTGAGGCCTCAATTCATTGATAGTTTCTGCTTGTAATTCAGGATGCATTAATCTTTGATCTATTGTTGTAACTGTAAAAATTGAATAGTAAAATATTAATATAATTATGGTTCATATGCACATGGATAATTTAATTTTAATTTTTCTCACTTTTAGAAACATCTACTGATTTAGTAAAAATATCTGCTGGAAGTTCTTCTACCTCTTCACTAGCTCTAGATGGTTGAGGTTGATCACTTGTTTGAGTTTGTGGTTGTGACAAAGTAGATTTACCTGCACGCTTACGAGCTATTGTGGAAGTAATACCAAATTTTTCCTAAAAAAATTTATAAAAGTGATTATATTTTTTTTTTAAATTTCTCATTTAAAAATTCATTAAGCTATTTATAAATATACTTACAAATTGTAAGAAAGTACGTTTGGCCTGAAACTTTTTGCGTTCTTTTTGTTGTTTTTCAATAGAAGCTAATATCTTATGATAATTGATAAGCTCTGTAATCCTGTTGGAATGAGGATTTTCTTGTTCTTGCCAACTACCAGTAGCTAAAATAAAGTATATATTATAAAATTAAGATATTATATAAATTTTAAATCTAAAAAATAATAATTAAGATGAAATTTTATTTTTACAAACCAATAGTTTGATCAGGAATACCAGCATCTCTAGAACTCCAACGACACAAAGAACAACTTAAATAAAATACTTTTTTTGAAGCTGGTTTAGATTCTTCCTCTCCAGCAGCAGGTTGTGCTGGTTTTATTAACGCTTGTCCAGAGCGTATTGACAATGTTTGAGAACAGCATGGGCAATCAAAACAATTTGAGCACCTGTAAAGATACAACAGAAATTTATTATCTCATATTTTATTGAAAAGAGACAGAAATGAGGATTTAAAAATTGTTTTTTTGATAATTGCATTGCAAAAAGAATTTAATAATTATTAAATATACAACATACATACTATAATTAGTTTATTTATATTTGAAATAACCTAAAAATTTATTGTAATTTTGTTTTTTATGAATCACATATACTAACTAAAAATTATTCATTATAAAATATAACAGAATCTTTAATAAAATTAAATATTAATAACCATTTTTTTCTTTTATAAAAAGTTTATAAACATCAAAAAATATCATTAAGTCCAATCATTTTTAATAAACTTTGAGCATTAAAAAGTATAAAATTTAATATTAAAAAAAAAAAACAAAAAAATAAATTGTAGAATTGAAAATCTTTTTATTTTTAAAAATTTGCAAGAGTTTAACTCACTTATTTTTCTTTAATCGAACTTCTGTTGGAGGAAGATTTTCCAAACAGTTTGGACAGTAGTATGAATCCACCTAAAATAGAATAAAAATAAATCAGTTTAGAAAGAAACACACATGTTAACTATTGAACATTAAAAATTTAAACAAAAACTGTAAAATTAATATAGTAAAATAATAAATTCTTACCTCATGACAAACACAATAGCCACACCGAATACTCAAACAATGTCTACAAAAATAAATCTTTGCTATGGATTTTAAAGATCCACAACTGCACACATACTGAACATGATCTGGTTGAGTTAAATAAGCCATTATAAAATAAATACAATACTAAATCATAATCAAAAAACTATATTATTCCGTTATTTTTATTTATTAAAACCATAACAGGTATCACGACCATACGACGATATGGTCGTCCAAATTAGTCTGCTCGCCAAATACTTGTGTAAATGTACAGCACCATTACGATTGGTGGCTTCTACATACTCGCGCGCAATTCAAAATGTTATTCCACAATATACTTTTGTATGCACGAGTGCATATGAGGAAACTTTTATTTTTCTGTAAGCTATTACTGTAAAAAAATAATATCCTTTGAAAAATTTTGCAATGTATTTTCTATAAAAACAAATTAATTATTTAAGGGAGCTATTATTTGCCTTTATTTCAACACGTTTATTATACATCAATCATTATATCAGTGTTAAAAAACCATAATTATCATATTATTTGCTTTTCATAATAGCCCTGCAGTTAAAAAAAACAATAATTTTTTTGAAATTTTTTTTTAAAAACTCTAAAAATCTTCTTTTTTAGTGACTTGCAATTATAATGTTTACCATGACTCGATATGAACTCCAGAAATCGACAGTTTTCTAAGAAGTTGACAAATCACTAGGTAGAATCTTTATCAATTTTTGCCTGATTTTGATGAATCAAAGCATATTCTCTTCGTCTAACGAAGTTACTCTCGCGTTTACTCAAAAAACAGAAATTGGTGAAAACTTTTTATTAAATATAAATGCAATTTTTGCCAAAAAAGTTTCTGAAAAAGCAAATTAATTTTCTAATATAAATTGTACTGTAAAACTTTAATGTTATTGGATTATTGAAAGGCGTAATATTAAACATCTGTTTTATGATAAAAAAAATTGATATAGGTAAAAAAATATGATTCAGCAATTTAGGTACAGTAAAAAATATTTACATCTATGCAATCAAAAACTGCCTTGTAATTATTTTAACGTATGATTATTTACATACATTATGAAATGACAAATTCTTATGATGTACATCCGTTACAATAAGAGCAGTTTGATAAATATAATTTCAATATTTCGTAAAAAAGAGCTATCACTCAAAATTTCAATAATGGCTTTTTTATTTTTTATTTACCATCTTATAAGTATTTACAACAAATTAAATACCTACACAAATTTTTATTTTTCCATCAAATATGCATCCTGTAGTACGACATTCATGTGTACATGAAAAATGTGTTGAAATTTCAAATGTTTTTAATCTTGTTTAATAAAAAGATAGTAAAACTATATGTATTTTGTAATATCTAAAATATTTATCAATTGAATAACATCCGCATTAGGTAACAAAAATTAAAAATATAATAGGTAAATAATGAAATTTATACATTTTTCAATAATTATTCTGTTAATTCACACGTATTAACAGAATAAAGTTTAAAAAATTCAGAACATTTAATGAATTGATAATAGCATAACAAAATAAATTATAAATTTAATCATTTGTTTAATTACAAAATAATTATACAAATTCGTCATTTTTTCTTAAGAAACAAGTTTCTAATTCTTTTTTAACAAACGTGTTAATTCAAAGATTTTGTAAACGAGATTAACAATGTTAAATACAAATTTCTTTTTATATTTTTATTTTTTGAAAAAAATTAATTTTGTGTAATGATAAACATTTTTTTAAAAATATATAACTGTATTTTGTTGGAATGGATTATTTAACTTATTTAGAAAACTACTTTACATAAGTTAAAATAAATTACTAATTTTGAAAGAAATTATTTGTCGATATAATGTATTTATTATGTATTGCTAAATAAATGTATAAATTTAATAATAAAGTTTTAATTGAAAGTATTTAAAATTTTAAATTAATTTATATTCCCTCCATATTACCACATTTAAGTAATTTTCCGCAGTGAACAACGCAGTAATGTTGCAAGATGCTTATTCTTTTAATCCATGTTGTTGTTTTTTTTTACTATTGCTAATTCACACATAAAGTGATGATTAATTAAAAAAGAAATCCGCAAATTTAATATTTAAATGTCCATGTCCGGTATGGCGTCGCGTCAATCGCAAATCAGTTCTCGCGTGGCGCGCATTCACCAATCCCACCGTTCGTGCTCAAAAGTTTCCTAAGTATGTATATAGTCTATACAAAACGTTTGTGCAGTTATAATAATCTTAAAAGATGAAAATTGATAAATTAAAATTGAAATTAATCCGCCAGTGTTTTATTTTTAGACCTCGAGATTTCGAGAAGAAAGGTATACACAATAAAGGTTAGCACGGACATAAAGTTTCAAATATACTTATATATAATGTATATAATTTCCGTTACATATTTCGTACGAACGGTCTATACGAAACAAAAATAATGGAATATAATTATTAATCATACATTTATGATAGTGAAATATAAATATTTAGGTATATTTGCTTCATTTTTTTACGTCTTCATTAATAATTTAATCGAGTTTGGAGAAATTTGAGAACGATTCTAGTCGCTTATAGCTATAGCTTCCAGAAATTTTTAGCAAGCTTTTTTTTAAAGCTTTGTCGTTAAATGGTTTTCAAAAATAAATATGTAGGGGAAGATGGGGTATTTTGAGAAAAGTGGTTTTGTTTTGGCTGTAACTTTTTTGTTTTTTAATATTTTTATATCGGACAAAAAAGGTTTTA
>JAPYZE010001198.1:0-25069 GCA_030522805.1 Leptomastidea abnormis | reverse complement strand
TATATATATATATATATATATATATATATATATATATATATATATATATGTATCAACCAAAAAGCAAGAGAGGGCTCTCTCGCTTTCTATTTTATATACGATCGATCCTCGGCAAGCAGAGCTCTGCATAGCCCGCCAGGGTTCTTCCATTTCCGAGTCGTTCGCGAGACTTCAATATTTTATTCCAACTTTTATTCTGCTTCGTTCGCTCCTTGTTGACCAAACATTAAGGTTTTTATGCTTTATTTTCAATTCATTTTTACAAAATAGTAATATTAAACGATAGAATAGTACATTATTGTACGTACTCCAAATATATTTGGATAAATAATTTAAAAGTAACATTCGTTTATCTGCTATAAGCACACGTATATGTATCGTTATCTAAATGCTCATGCGAAGAGTCAACGTTTAATTCCTTTTTTTCCAAGCTTCACTAACGCAATGCGATTTACTGCCACTCTTTGTAATAAATAATACAATACAAATTGATAAGTTATTATCAGTAGTACTCGAGTAAAATGACAAAATTAGCGCAAAATAAAATAAAATTTGAAATGTTTTTTCATTTTTTAAATGACTCCTTTAAAAAAAAATGCTTTGCTTTGTTTTGTTGTTGATTTTTTTTTTATAACATTATTACCAACTTTGATGAACTTTAAATTATTAAAATTGAAAAATAGTAAGTATTTCTTAATCCATTTATTATCAACACCTATTGTTACACGTTCTCAATCCCGTCTCGGCAACAAATTCACATGTTTTAAAAAGATATCGGAATGGTTGATACAAATTCATAGGACCTAGTTATTATTTTGTTGGGAGAAATAGAAAAAAGTATGAGGGATGTTTGAATTTTAAAGACACGTGTTTTTCTCTCTTCCTAACGCGACTCGAAGTACATATGAGTACTCAATAACCATTTCATTCTTCAACGATGAACAGTATAGTAAATACCTATCATACCGAGTACTACTTAGCTGAAGTAAAATAAAAAAAAATGAAATAGAGACTGATAAGAAAACACTGACGCGATGACCCGTACACAGTTTTGACATGTCAAACTCTCGTTGCCCACCGGGATTTGCTCCAGCTAAAATTTTGAAAAAAAAGGAATTGTACGTATTCTAAAAATAAAAAGAAAAGAATTCCAAAAGAAAGCAAGCTGAAAATATCAAGCAAAGTAGGACAAAAATTGAAACGATCAATGGAGCAAACTGCAAAGTCGAGGAACGCACGAGTAGAGAAAAAGAGTGTTTCGCAGTAGAGATAGGTAGGTATGAATTCGAGAGACTGGCCGCGAGAGGTAGAGAGGCAAAAAGGGCGTCGAGAGAAAAGTCGAGACTCCGAAAAGGAGAGGCTCGAGGCCGCGTTGACAAGATGGTCGTCGTCGTCGTCGTCGTAGTAGTCTCCACGAGCTATATACCACCTCGAGCAGAGCAGCCAGTATCCTGGCTTTTACGGGCACATGCACACACACACACACGCGCGCGCGCATTCACAGATAATACTCGCATACAGAGCTATATATATCTATAGGGGAGAGCGGGGTCAAACTACACGGGGGCTGAACTACACGACGCGATTCTTTAATTTGTTTCTTAAACATAGTAGGCATAATTATACTAACAGCCTCGAGTTTTTGCACAAGAAATCAATGGAATCCACTGCAAAACAAAATTTTAGAACCGAAAGAACGTTTTTTCGACCTTTCACGTAATTTTTGTATTTTGCAAAAGCAGCGATAACTTTTTTCAGCTAACGTCTGTCAATCTGAAAATTGGCAAGTTTTTTAATATCGGCGTTAGCTATATTACCCTCTTTTAACAGACCGATATATTCACTCTTGCCATTTTTACGTAACTTTCAATTTTTTTATAATTACGGGGCTAAACTACACGATTTCTTGGAGCTAAACTACACGCTATCCTTACACAACGTTCAAATAAATTTTGGGTCAAAATAAACGTTTTGAGACGAAAAAGTGGTCCTGTAGATATAGTATAGATATCATACATGTAACCATTTGACCCACAGTTGCAAGTGTACGGCGATAACGAAAAATTAATGAAAATAATGCAATAATTGCTCGATTAATAGACAGGAGAAAAACGGGGTAATTTTTAATTAATTTTTGCAATTTTTGTTCTGCTCTCCAATGAATCGAAAAATTTTTTTCTGATGGTAGATTGCAAACTTGGGACTATCACGAAGCCACTAATTTTTTTTTTCAAGCCAAATAACCTAAATTTGCGGCTTTTATCGTACTTTGTGCAGTTGAGCCCGAGAAATCGTGTAGTTCTCCGTAATTTTTTCAAACTTTAAAAAAAGGTGACTTCAATGGTCCAAGTAACAAATTTTAATATTTTGACTTGAAAAAAATTGAGGAGCTTCTTGACATCTCAAGTTTGAAATCTGCATTTTTTGAAAATTTGCTTCTTTAATTTAGTAAAAGAAAAAAATTGCTGAAAAAAAATCGTGCAGCCTAGCCCCTCTCTCCCCTATGTGTATAATATCACGCTCTCGCACTCTCGCAGCCTTCGCACTTGTGCAGTGCTGCTGCTGCCGGTGCAGGCAAAGAGCGATACGAGTGTTGTTACTTGTATGTATGTGTATGTGTATATGTACGTATACACACATAGAGCCGGGCGCCGCCACATAGCACGGCTGTGTGGGTGTGTACGGAGAGCTCGCGTCTCGCGACTGGGCTACTGCTGCTGCTGCTATTATTGCTATATAACGCAGGCAGCCGCATTAGAGGAGGATCGATGGGCAAACCAAAGTGACTTTTTCGTAAATTAGCCCCGGGCTCCGGGTGCCCATGGACTCTAGGAGCAGCCCAACTTTCTCGGCTGACAGCTCGAAAGAAAAAGAGATAACAAAAAGCAGAAAAGAATAAGGGTGTATCAGCCATGGACGCAGTCAAGACAGAGAGATAGATAAGAGAGAGTGGAAAAATAGAAGAAGACCTGGCATCAGCAGTAGAGGTATGCTCTTCTTTGGACCCTCGTGCGCTAGCTAGTACTTGTAATACAAAGCAAAATACAGCGCCATAACCAGGCCTACTACACACACACTTTTATATATCTAGTAGGTAATAATATATAGATATACGTATGTAATGTAAGCGAGAGAAAGAAGGACGCGAACAAGACCAAGGACGATTTACCGGCGTAATGTTGCTGATGCTCTCGTGTGAACTCACTGCACATTTAAAAAAGTACTGATAATTCGCCAACTCCGTAAAAGTGGAGGTGCAGCCGAGAGTAAAAGGGGGACAATTAGGAGAAAAGAAGAGAAAAAGAGAGGAGACGATACATCCAATTTCTGCTCTCGCGGGTCGTTGCGGACGTATAGACGCGTGTCTTAAGACTTTGGGGCTACTCTTCTTCTTCTTCTTTGTGCCCCCTTGATAATCATGCGGGACCCTTTTGTATATTATACTTGCTCGGAATACGCAAGACACATTGAGATGCGGAAAGAAACTGAAGGATTTTCTTTGGGAGATATCAAAGTAATAGTTATATCTGGAATAGTAGAATAAGCCATTTCGAGTGTAATCTTAAGCTGCAGACTTAAGTTATAGTATTCAAGCTCGGGGACACGTGCCATCTTATGTGTGGACTAAGTTAATAATTATACGACCCCCTCCCGCGCCTGCCCCCCCTTTTCCACCTAATTTCTTTCGGTTGAAAATTCGAGAAGTTATAGGGGATGAAAATTTCACGCGAGCTCTTTATGATCGTGAATGAGTACCTGTTCGGGCGAAACTCGGTCGCGCATCGTTATATAGCTATAGGTCGTGCGGGTGGCTCGGATATATGTATAGCTAAATTGTAATAGCAGAAACGATGACTACCTCGCGCTGCGTGCTAGTTTGCTCTCTCGGTAAGGTCGACCAAGTTTTACGTGTACAAAAACAACGATTCAAAAACAACGCTTGATGGATAGTGGAAGACGATTGAAAAGCAGTAGCTTAATGTACATACAAATAATATATTAATATAATTAATCGATATCAATATATCTACACCTATCATACAACTATTGACAGACTCAACTACCTACCTACCTACCTACCGGATGAAACCTTTTTTTCTTCTTTCCATCAATTTACTTTTTTTGTTGCATCAAGTGACAATATTATTATAATGAGATGTTTCAACGTAACAACGCTATACGAAACGATAGTTTTTATTTTTGCAAGTTGCCTGTACGTCTAGCAGAAAAAATTTGGTAAAAACGTGGAATCGGTGTTTTATTTATAAGCATGCATGACTACCTATAGTTATTGCAAGTTAAAATGTACAAAAGGAAACATTTGTTTTTTTTTTTTTACGGATTTAAAAATTTTTATCACTCTTGTCTTTGTAACTATAACTATTTGTTATAGTGATTAAAGAAATAAAATTTTCAAAATTTATATTATATATATTGAAATAACTAATATTTATTAAAGATAAAAAAACATAGCTGCATTATAACAAGCTTCGTTTATGAAGAATTCAATAATTCAAAAAAGAAAAAAGCAGCTCCAATAGAAAATTATGTACATACAATTTAAACCTGAATTTTGGCGGGAAATAACCAATACAAATCGAAAGAATTATTCATATATATACATATATTTCAAAACTAGCAGACGACTTTTTAGACGTTCAAAAAAAACGTCTCGGAGCATACTTAAAAACAAGAAGAATATATATAGGTACTCAAATATTGAAGATGTCGTCCGTAATCAATAGACCTCAAATCCAAACATTACTTCACTATAGTTTTTTCCCAATACTTACCTATAGTAGCTACACACTTCGACATATATACAATTTGCAGTCCTGATCAAAATTTGCCGCGAGAAAGGAAAAAGCGCAAAATAAATAGCAGGTAGTACACGCATAAAACGGTTATTCGCAAAAATAATAACGACTTCCCGGAACCGACAGACATCGCAGTTGACCGCACCTCATGGCTCACGGTTCACTTGTAAAACAGCCTCTGACCGAGCGCGCGCGCGTCTGGGCAGCTATAGCTTAGTCATGAGGCCTGTAGACGCACACTACAGTCTCTTTCTTTTCTCTTTCTCTCGTCCGCGTCATGTCACAGGCCTGGACGTAGGTAGGTAATCCCACCAGCTATACGTGACCGATGGCGAAAGACCTTGGCGCGCCGACCACAAATAAAATTGTCGCGCATAAAAAATCACGGCATATAAGTAGCAAATACATAAGCTAAGATTTTCCTCGATAATAAATATATATTAGAAAGGGATACAGCTTATTTAAATATGCCTCAAGTACCAGTAAGATAGGACCAGATTTTTCTAAATCAAGTCTTTAGCATCGATTATTTTCCCTGAACAAGAAGAGAATGGAAAACCGCCGGTCTGCCGCAAGATAATATGCGACCGCAATGTATGTGTGTGTGTGTGTGTGTGTGTGTTGGTGTGTTGGTGTTGATTGATTAATAACTAGAGTATCATTGTTTTGCAAGTATAAAAGAAAGAGAGAAAAAGATACATAATATGTAGAGAGAATATAACTCACCTTGAAGGGCAGGAGCGTTTGTATCTTTTCGACGAGCTGTCGATTTTTGCCCTCCTGTCCGAAAAGGTCGAGCTTGGCGGCGTCGAACGTGGCACAGAGCCTGCAGAGCTCGTGGTATTTGCCCTTGGACAAGGGGGGCTGCATGGCTGCCGGCCGTTTAGAAAGTAGCACGGCCCGGCTGGTGCTGCGGCAGCAGCTTGGGCCCGCTAATCGCTGTTACAACTACTACTCCTAGTACTATTACACTTCGTTCCGGCGGTGTGCACCGCTGCGCTCCTCAACGCATGCAGATACGTGCAAGTATGCGGATAAAGGAAAGCCAGAGCACGGATCCTAGCTTTAGCTGCTATGAGGCTGCGGGCGACACAGAACAGCCACTCCGCGTACCGACTACCTCGACATCGAGGCACTGACTGCGCCACGGCTTCGTCTCGGTGGCCTCGGTGGGCCACTCGCGCGCGCGCGCGAGAAAGAGGCTGCTGCTGCTGCTACGTGTGCCCCGCTTCCCGAAGGCCGGCTCGCTCTTCTCGAGGGAAAGAGAGAGAGAAAAGAGAGCAAGAAGAGGCCCCTTGGCGGCAGTATAATAGAGCGGGCAAAGAGAAGACGGAGAGTTTGAGGCCCTCTGTTGCCGCTGCTGCTCTGCTGTTGTTCGTTGTTTCCGACCTCGATGACGACGCGTCCGTCTCTCTTCTCTCCCTTCCTCACACCTTCTCCTCCACTGCTCGTTCGTGTCTACGTCGCAGCAGCCTCGGCAATTCGATGATGGCAAAAAGAGAGAGAGAGGGAGAGAGAAAGAGACAGCAAACTTTCCTTGTTTCCTCTTCCTCTTAGTACTTACGCTGCGGAAGGCAGACCTGCCGCTCCTCCGCAACTGCCATTTTTGGCCGACTGCTGCTGCTGTTTTTTCTTTCTTTCTTGCCTCACTTGCTCGCTATTTGCCTTCCCTGCTCGAGAAGCAGTCTCGCTCTTTTTCTTCTTCTTCTTCTTCTTTTTTTTACTTTTTTGCGTGTCGTCAAAATGATCCGCACATTACACACACACACACACACACACACACACACACACACACACACACACACCTCGTAGCCGCTTGTTATTTTCACGCAAGCGCCGCCGGTCCTGCTTGAGTTACACTAGTGCATGCGCCTTCTTCAACGCTAGAAACTGACAATAACGCTGTTGCTGCTGCGTAACGAGATGGCCCGGTCAACCAGCTCTTCCTCCTCCTCCTCCTCCTCCTTCTTCTTTTTCTTCTCGGTCGGGTCACACTCGAAGCTCGCTTGTTCTCAAGGAGAGAAAAAGAGAAGAGAGAGAAAGAAAGCAAAAACGCGCGCAGGGGATAGCGGGCGGTGGCATCGGCGGCAGCTGGTCTGCCAGGGAGAGCATCAGCAACTGAAAGCGGTGGCGTTCTTGCCTGCACCCGCCCGAGACGGCCTGTGTGCGGGCTGCGCGCGCGGGCCAGCTCCTCTCTCTCTCTCTCTCTTTATCACGTAGCGACCGCCTCCCGGCAGCAAAGGTGGTGCCCCGTGCTCTCTCTCTCGTGTCTTGCTGCAAGCCGCCCGAGGTATAAACGGCGCCCGTCGTACTGCGAGAACAGCGGCCTCGACAAAGTCGCCAGAGTGAGAGAGTGGGGTGCTCGGCGACGACGACGACCACGACGACGACTTCTCCTCCTTTCCCCGTCCGTGTAGGCTTGGCAGTGGCCGTTCGTGCTGACGACGACGACAACAACAACATCTCGGACACTACGTGCATTGCTTATAGCTGTTATAATGCAGCAGCAGCAATGTATACTCGTAACAACCACTCACACCCACACTCCGTATAAGAGTCTCGCGACGCCCAGTCGCACGCTCTACTGATCATATAGACACTCTTGTTTTGTATCTTTGACGCTTGCTGTACCTCCTACCTATTGTGTATTCCTATAACCTATATATACTTTTGACAAACCCTGCACTCGCTCTGGTTTTGTTGTAATACCTCACGCAGCTTGATTCTGTTCCCGTGTAACTCGCTTTTCGATTGGTTAATTAGATAAATTATACGAGCCTGCGTCGACCATTTGCATTGACGAGCCACGAGTATTGCCTTCACGTGTGTGTGTCGGGTGTTAATAGAGCACGTGGTCGACTTAGCAGACTACAACATTTTTTATTTATATTTTCCCCCTCCCATGTCCCATCACCCCTCGTATATACTCAATAACAAGTGAGACGGAGCGCATAACTTGTACGCTTCCGCACATGTATACAATGTATATAAAAAAGCATTTAAAAATTTGCATCAAGTTAATGTATGTATGTGATTAAATTTGGTTTATTAATGACAAAAATTTTAAACTAATGGTATTTACAAAAAAAAAAAAAAAAATAATAGCACGTTCAAACTGCCAGGTGCCGCCATGTGGCTGTGAACACACAAGTGAATGAGCACTAGTATTTAGATTGTGCAGCATTTTACATCTGGCTTGCCTGCATCTTTGACGATTAGCTTGGCGATTTTTAATTAACAAAATATAAGCTGCTTATGAAGTAGTACTTAAAAAAAACATTTAAAGAATTATTTAATATTCTACGAAAAAACAAGTGAGACGCTAATTTTTTTTTCTTTTTATAAGATTGTTATTTATTTAATAAATGAAGATATTTTCGTGTATTTTCACAATTTATTTTATTTTAGAGCGATAATTACTACAACTAAATCTATTAACATTGCCACTTTCACACTTTTCACAATAAATTGCAAAATCTTTTGAGGTTTTTATATTTATCAGCTCTTTCTCTCAATTTCCATTCACTCTCTCTTTCATTCTTTCTTCTGCTTTCACACACTTTCGTAAACACCCAGTAATCATTCGCTCTATTTATATAAAGTGAACGAATCTCGATTAAATCACACGCATTATTAAACTTACGGAAAATAGAAAATATTTTTTTGTGAAAATCATGTACAAGTTCGCACGTGCTGCTTAATAAAAATACGCGCACGCTGAAGGAAGCAAAGAGCGCGACATGACTCGCTTCTGCTTCTCAAGTAATTTTCATACTTAAATCGACCAAGGAACACTCACAAAACAAATTTGCTCTTACAAATTGTTCCGTTACATTTTTGAAATAAAAGAATTGCATACCGATACTTTTTGATTAACATTCTGTCTTTGATTAACTCTGCTAAATTTTTTTTTAGTAAATAAAGTTTCTGCATTTTTTCTTCATTCCTCATAATCTCCCGATCAAAAAATTGGCATTGACATCGAAGCCATATAAATAAATGTACACGAAAAAATATTTGAAGAACTGTTTTAACAGTTTTGCAACATAAAATATCTTTTTGCTCGCAAAGCATTTAATTGAACAGAATCTCGACATCATCAATGTCCGATATTCCATAATCATCAGACGAGAAAATACCCTGAAATTGAATACTATCATCGCCAGAATCATCGATATCTCCATCGGAAATATCATCATCGTCTCCATCGTTGCGATCATTGCCATCGCCGTTATCATCTCCACCATCATCGCCATTATCACCATCTGTAAGACGCCAAAATTGTAAAAATAATCTATAATTGGTATTAAATTTCAAATTATTGCAATCTTACCGTTATTATCGTCGGTGCCTGAATTTGATCCATCATCGTCGCTGGCATCAAGGTCCTCATCGTCTTCATCTTCTTCGGCTTCATCTTCGTCATCCCTACGTCTGCCAACATCATATAAACGTACACACGATTCTTGTATGCTATCAAAATCTCCTTGATTTTCCACAATAGCTATTTGAGTATCAAATTTGTTGCAGGCTAGATCGTAGATTCCGCGTTTGACGTCAAACGTAGCTTTATGTAAAATAAGAATCATTATTAATTGCAATTAGAATAAATTTTTTTTTTTTAATAATATATAATTAAAGACTTACAGATGTTGCTATAATCAAAAGCATCTAGGGTTTTGAAAGACGTAACATAGTGTGCCTCGTCGTCGTTCTCTTGATCAATCGAGACTGCATAAATAATATTATTTACTGGCGAAAATACAACATTCATCTGATCAAGTGCCGGCACGGTCTTTAGCAGATGAAACGTCCTAAGATCCCAGACTTCGGTATTCGAAATAACTTCTGTACCATTAGGATGG
This sequence comes from Leptomastidea abnormis, assembly GCA_030522805.1. Classification (NCBI taxonomy): domain Eukaryota; kingdom Metazoa; phylum Arthropoda; class Insecta; order Hymenoptera; family Encyrtidae; genus Leptomastidea; species Leptomastidea abnormis. The sequence continues at coordinate 15,387 of JAPYZE010001198.1, read as the reverse complement.
AAAACTCCATTGAGCGTTTGATTCAATTTGTCAAACTTGTGGATCTCCTTTCCCGAATTCACATCCCAAAGAATACCATCACTTAGGATTAACTCATCATTCATACTAAACGTAGCTCGGTTTTTTGTGTATTGATTCGATATTCCAGGCGTGAGAGTCTTGATGCACTTGCCTGTTGCTATATCGTATATCTGCAAGTTGTTTATTTTAAATCATTAAAAATTTGTTAAAAATAAAAATCAGATAAGAAAAAAATAATTAAAATATTTTGAGCACAATAAATTAAATTACCGTAGCTATTTCATTTTGTGTGCCGACTATTCTGTCTTGTAATTTGCTGAACTCAACATAATCTTCATTGTCCAACTGGATTTTGATATCAAAAAATGTGCCAAGACTCCAGAGTGCGGACATGGGCGCTCGCCAAGCGGTTGAAGTTAATAACAAATCACCCCGCCTGTTACATTCGACATGCGATATGTAAGATTCGTGACACGAGTAGCTCGCCTCTTCAGAACCTGCCCGAGTATTAAACATTTTCACCTCACCAACGTATGTGCCAAGAAACAAATACTCCTGGCATGGCTGAAGAGTAGTAAAAAAATTACTCCTTATAACATCTTCAAAAAAATAACATCATATTAAGATTTCATTGTCATGAAAAAAAATAACTTACGGAAAACGTGCAACAAGTAAAAGTGCCGTCAACGTCAAGAGGACGAAAAGTCTTGACGGGACAAAAACGACTGTAAATATATCGGGTGTCCAACCGCCTTCCATCTATTCCCAACTGTCTCCTCGATAGCCTCATCGTGACATTTAAAGGCGCAGAATTCTTTTTAAGAGGGTCGGGACATTTATGAGGCCTAAAAGTCAAGTACACAGACTTTTAATTATTTTTCAAAGCAACATAATAATAATTAAAAAAAAAAAAACTAAAAATATTAATTAAAAAATCCAATACATACTCAAATAAATTAAACTGTGGACATGTAACCATGGGATTTTTACACAAAGCATGTTGATTCGTTAAATATTCCGTTATAATGGAATCTAAAGTAACTGTTTGTATATTTGAAGACGTAACTCCTAATGCTGTTCCACCAAGTTCACGAGATATTTGTTTTTGTATCGATCTACAAGACGCCTGTTGATTCTGATTATTTGTACAAGGATAATTTGTTTGATTTGTTGAAAGTTGTCTTTCTGATGCTTTTCTGCAATAAAATTTAGTCCTTTAAAATCACCAAATCTCACGATAATTAATCAAATAATGAATGTGTAAATCATTCGTTAATCTTACTTTTGATTAATTTGTAATTTAACAGGCTGAATATTGGTCGCTGGACTTTGATTTAATGATACATCAAGTTTTACTCTGGCAGGGGTGTTATTTACGGTAGGTGTTGAGCAAGTTACTGCACCCGTGTGAGAAATAAACCGAGATGAACTATTTGTTGGCGTAGCATTTGATCGGTTTGCCGCCTCTCTTTGCGTGCATCTCACATTGTACAAATTAGCTGCAGCACCCGGAGAAAACAAAGGTCTTGGCTGTTAATAGCAAAATTTGCCAATTACATTAAAATCATTGTTAAAAGATAAATCAGTCAAAAAAAAAAAATTAAATTAAGTAAAGAAGACGTACACTTGTAGTTGGTGGATTTCGATAATGAAAAGGTTGAAAGGTTAACGATTTTGTTACGGTTGGCGAGTCTAGACTCGCTTCTCTTTGCAGAACTGCTGCGGTATCTGTAAGACCCTTGGATTGTAAGTGTTGGTATATCAATTGATACAGCTGTTGTTCATTATACTGTATTCTAGTTTGAGCTACTACGTTTGCCTTAAAAAAAAATTTTATTCAATTCATTTTAGAAATATTAGCAATTTTTTTATTTGAATATCTAATTATTAAAAAAACTTACCCTATGTAAACTAGCTAACGAAATTTCATACTCTGCACCAGTGGGTTTTGACTTACCAGAAACACGCTCTATTAGTTCTAAAGCATACTTTTGAAACATGACGTGTTCCTGTCTCTTTTCTTGAAGAATTGGATCTTTCATTAAAATTTGAATTTGACCATCTGTAAACATTGGTAGTTTACTTATGATCTGTCGAACTTTTTCACTTCTGGCAAGACCAGCCAAAGCTCGACAGGCCAGCGCACGAATGCTATCTGCATCTGTTATTGGCGTTTTTACCATCATGAGTTGTAATAAAATCTACATCATAAAATTGATATCAAGTTAAACAATCAAGTTACAAGATAGAAAATAATTGGCTAAATATAAAAAGAAATTACCATGATACCATTGTTTGATCGCACGCTCTCCCAGACTTTCTGGATGAGTTCTTCACTGCTGTGGACATTAGTTTTTTTCTTAGCTGATCCTGTGACCGAGAAACGAGCAACATTTCCACCCACGCGACTCGTTGGAGCACAAACGCAATTGATGAGTGCTCGCAAAGCAGCACGCTGGACATCTGGATCAGCAATGATTTCACATTCAGCGGCAGCAAGTAGTAAATTAATAGACATTGTCATCGATAATTCGGGCGTGTCGACACGCTCGCACAGTAAAAGCATCACTTTTGGTACTACTGAACAAATCGCGATTACATCTAGGCAAGCGCGTACAGTTTCTGCGCTTGATGTTGTATGTACTCTAGTTAATAAAAACAATTCGTTTTAAACTTAGTACTTGAAAAAATTAAGGTGAGAAATTACAATTAATTTTGAATTTTGAGACACTTACCTACTGTTTAGATGCCATTCACGAGCAAAAGCTATGATTTGCAGCAGTAAATAAATACCACCAAGGCGATAAAGTTGTTCCACTGGTTGCCACAATGATCTCAAGTTCATTAATTCTTGTAAAACTTCAATTTTTGCTTGCACTTCGTCACTGTTCAGTTTACAAGCCTAAAAATAAAAAAGATATGTTTTTGCAATTTAAATAAAAAATTAGCCTGAATTTTTTTTAATTTACAATATAAATTAACTACTTTGTAGGGAGGTAAAGAAGGCTGATATTGTTCACGTTCCGTTCTCACGTTTTCCATACGTTGGAGATGCTCTGCTTTCCAGTATAAATGAGCTTCCATGTATTTTTTCAGTGCCACTGCAACGTGTCGAACTATTTGCCGCGAAGCGCACTCTTCATCGTCGTTGAGTGCCGCTTCTTCTTCAACATTTAAGAGGGGCAGTGTGGATATCTTGAAAAAATATCAATATTAATATTTAATTTACTATTGAAATTTGATTAAAAAAAAAACTTACCACATTGTAAAGTTTTCTCAAGCCATCCTGGGCATCGAATTCATCTAATATAACTCTGAAGGGAAACGAGAAGCCGAAAAACATAGTAGCATGACACCGACCTGAATCATGGCTTCGTTCAAGCAACCAAAGTGCATAAGTTACCAAGTCCGAAATAACATGTTTAGGCAACAAACAAACCTTTTCCATGGCATCTTCACAATAGGCCAAATAGTAAAGACAGATTGAAACACCGGTAGCAGCAACGCTTGGTCTCGGCACGTCGAGTAATCGCTGAAGACCTCCAATGCTCAAAAATTCAATAGAAAATTTTTTGTGGCAGAGCAATGAAGCAAGATACTTGAGGGCCTCAAATGCTAAGCGACTATCTTTAGTTTCGCGAACGTTAATATACCGAAGAATAAGTTCCATAGCATTCTGCTCAAAAACGTGTCCTAAGAACTCCTGGTACTCACCCATTGGTGTGAGATACCTAAATCCAAGAAATAAACAATAATTGCCATTTTACAAAAATAATTTTTTTTCAATACAATGCAAATTAACTGCAATTGCAATGGAAAATTTAGAAAACTTTTATTTACCTCAAGATTAACATTTGCCTCGTTGCCAAAGTTGGTGGGTATATTTGAATATTTCCAATAACGTAAGATTCTAATTCAGCCCACGAAGAATTAGAATTTCCTTCAACAACTGTTGATGGAGTGTTATTTTTGCTTCTGACGACTTTTTGCCACGCTGGAGTTGCAGAGCCTCTGCTACTTGGACTTTGATTTTTCGATGGCATATATGTATCTTGATTTAAATTTTTAATAGGGCTTGCAGTCTACAAATCGACAATGTAATGATTTTTATGAAAAAAATAATTAATATTCTTCTTAATAATTAATATTCTTGACAATTTTAAATTATTGCAAATCATATTTACCTGAGAATTATTAAGATTATTTTTTAGTGTTGAAAAAGGTACTGATGAGGGTGGAGACATCATTTCAGGATGCAAAGTATCCTTTTTTACAGGTGTGGTATGATCATGATCTTCATTTTTTAATTTCTTCAATGGTGGAGATGACGAATCATCACAATTATCTTCGCCATCAGCTTCATTTTCAGATGATGAATAATCTGGCAAATCAGGTACATTTTTTTGTACACCATTTTCTCGCAATTTGTCTCTCACTTTTCTTTTTTCAGGAAAAGTTTTTTGTTCATAATCTGAAAGATTACTATTTGATTGATTATGACCCAAGTGGGCAAAAGGACGGCTGGCATTAGTCTGTTGCCTTTCATCTGCTGCTTTCTCTTGTAGTTTATGAAGTCTTTTTAACATCAGTGGGACCATTTTTCCATTCTGCTCACGAAAACCTGTGGCAATGTCTTGAACTTCCATTGCTGCAGCCAGCAAGCCTGTTGCATAGCTTTGCAATGGTTCAGAACTTTTTTCTGCCCAAGAAAAGAGCCTATGAATGAGGCTTTCCATATCTGGTTGAAAAACAGCTGAAGTTTCAAGGCCAGGTAAAATATCAAGCATGAGCCTGCAGGCTGCTGTATTTAAAGCTCTTACATCTCTATTTGTTATGCCAACTCTTAACCAATAATTATCTCTTAAATAATCATTTATTAACTAAAAATTGAAAAGTAATGATTGCATAATAACAACAGAAAATGTAACAAATAAAAGAACTGACATATTGAAATAAAAAAAAGTTCACAAACCTTTGTCATAAATGATTCTTTTTTAAACAAAACTTTTAAAATCTGACCAAAATTACAATCTGGATCAGTGCGCGAGGGATGTCTTTCATCAAAAGGATCAGGATCCATTTTATAATAATTCTCAGTTTCTTGCTCTATTATCTCAGCCAAACGTTGCAATGTTGGTGTAGGATCATAATTGGGTGAATTTTGATCTTCTTCCCACTGTCTTAAAATTTGTACAACATCTGACACTTCAGCCAATGACTCTGCAGTTGCCATCTAAAAATGCACATATAAAAATAAAAAATAATATTAAATTTTGCACCTTAACTAGTTTGCTTGTTCAAGTAAAAATAAAAAAATTTAATGCCCTTGCATTAATGTGTAGGAATTTCATAAAATTAAAATTTGCAAGATTACATCATAATCCTAAATCAGATCTAAAAATTAATAAAAAAATTTTAATAAATTGCTAAAAAAAAAAATTACAACGATTCGCTTACATCACCTTAAACAATAATATTGGACTATTAAGTAAAAAACTTTGAGCCCAAGAGCCGTCCGCAGTTTAAAAGCAATGCATGCAATGAGAGAAATAGATAATATCGAGTAGGTAAGTATATTGTTTACAAAACATTGGAGCTCTAAAACAATAATATAGAGCAGCTCTCTCTCTCTCTTTCTCTCTCTCTCTCCCTCAAGAAGAAACGCGCGCGGGAATTTCGTGTTTCGGCGAGGGCTGCTTGCTTACCTTGCCATTGGACCTTGTCCGTTTCATCGGTGCCCTGGAAACGGCACCGCGCGGACGAGGGGCTCGGAGCAGCAGCAGCTTACGCGGGCAGAAGAGACAACGGCCGTGAGAGAAAAGGAAAAGTAGAACGGCAGGCAGAGCTCGTCTCCTGGCTCTTCCTTCTTCGTAATACCTGTGTATATGTGCACGCACTCACACAGGCGCGCCCGTGCGCGAATGGCAAACCTAACCTTGAGCGGCTTGAGCCTTGCCCGCACCCGGCGGTTGCGCGGCACAAGCGAGTCCTCGAGTCGTGCCTGCCGGAGATGACGAACCTAACACCCGCCTGCAACTGATTCGGCTCGGAAGCGGAACTCTTGCTATCTGTCGACTTTCGGTGTTGACAGCGTAAAAGCCGAACTCTTCTCGGCGGAATACCTGCGCTTTCTAAGGACGGCGGCCGCTCCAACGAGCGTTCGCGACAAGCTATACCTACTTCTTTTCTCTCACTCACATCACTCTTATATACTCTTAGGGCCTATTTATAGTGAAAAAAAGCGGAGTTTTGTATGTGTCGATTTTTTCGTTTAAAAATGTCAAACTAAAGCATAATCTACTAAAAATCATTGCTTATAAGCAAAATATACTTCTGTTTGCCGTTGTTAAACGAAAAAATCCACTAGTATGAACGTCCGCTTTCCCCACTATAAACGGGCCCTTATACGCGCAGCAGGCAACGTGTTTTACCTTCTTAAGTATATCAAATAAATAAATAAATATATATATATATATACACGTATGTATACGTATATTTAACGAGCGGGCGAGTGCTCACACGCACACTTTTGTGCGCTACTGGGCTGCTCCGCTGCTGTGCGCCATACTCCCCCGCGCCGCTCCATTCCTCAGAACCACGACCGCGTGTTGGTACACCGCGCGAGTGAGAAAGAGAGATCGACAACTTTGGAGGTTGGAGTAGAAGAGGATATACAATATGCGTTTTCTTTATCACCCGATCTTTTTGAGATCTGCTGGCTTATTTTGTCTCTGTAATACTGAAGGCTACCTTATCTCTATGGCTACCTTTTTCATGCTCGAGTTTTTTTTAAAATCTCCGACACCTGCAATAAAATTAAACTTGATAGTTTCAAAAGTGTATTGCAGATGTGCGAGTCACGTGTTAATATATCGTATTATAGTCCAAGTTTAACTATAACTAATTATCCAAGTTTGTTTACAATTTTTGTTTGTCTACTTATTATGTTAAAAACAAATAGTTCTCATCTTTTTTACGAAACATTATATCGTTGAATAATTAATATGACAATAATTAATCGGACAAATGATAACTTGCATATTTTATGCTTGATAAGAAATTGCAAAGATATTTTATTAACAATCCAGGACTCCAGGAGATTCTGGAAAACTTCTAAGTGTACCGTTCCAAATCATTTTTGAATTTTAAAAGCTCGATCAATCAACAATGATTCCCAACCCAAGCTTTTTTGCAATCTGCAGCTGACAGCGTATATTATAATGGCCCTTGCTGCTTGCACTCCAAACTAATATTTGTCGTTATATTGTCATGCAAATAAGCAACAGTGATAAAAATAGCACCAGTATGTTTTAAAAACACTAGAACACGTTTTTAATTACTATTTCAATAAAATATATACTTATTAATTACGAAAAGAAGTATTTTAAGTACGGGTAAGAAACATAACCTCACTCCAAACCTGTTATACGCGTATACCTATATATACGTATGTACGTTGGTTCCACGTTTCTCTATATTAAAAAACTCAACATAAGTGTTACTGCTAAACCTATCAATAAAAATACTATTTGAAAATTTAAGAAATTAAAAAAAAAATATAATAATTAATAAATTGCTTAAGTTGAATATATAATCATGTTATGAAGAATATTTATAAGAAAAAACCAGGATTGAGATAAATACAAATAAAAAATCAAATAAATAAAGTCAAATTATCAAAAGTATTAAAAAAAAACCAGAAATCCGATAAATTTAGAAAAAAAAATTAATATAAATAGATATGTTATGAAAAATATTTGTAAAAAAAAACCAGGGATGGTGTAAATCTTGGAAATCATCAAATAAAAACGATCGAAAATTCATTCGGGATTTACCCGATTGAGTAAATGAATATTGTCGAAAAATTTATTGAATCTAAACGGATAACCGAGATGAAAAGCAAACTCCAGAATAACTAATTAAATTTAATTAATAAAAAAAAAAAAGAAAAACGAATGAAATAAGTTGGAAAGGTAATACACAACGTGTTCTTAGCCTCGCTTGCTAATAGGTTAGAGCGGCCACATAAATAGAAGCTTATTCACGGACGCCTTGAGTCAATCTTACCTATACCTATACCTCACCTTGTTACGGGAACGTCAACGAAGCTTGCTGCCTGCCTGGCTAATCTGGCCCCTTTCTTGGCGAAGACGTCCTCTCAGCGAACTGGATATTCCGGACGTGTTGCTGAATAATGAACCTTTTTACTTGATATATCTACCATACACTAAAGCGTGCTCTGCTGTTCCCTGATTCTTTCGCGATCTATCCATCACACTCCGCTCGCACATGCAAGTATATATTGTACAATGCAATACGACACGCGTGCGTGTACTTATAAGTATTTCTCTCTCTCTCTCTCTCTCTCTCTAACCTATATCATTCTCGAAATCGAAACGGCATAGGTACCGGCGACAAGAAAGAAAAACTCGGGCCTTGTGGTTCGTGCTCGCCTCACCAGAGGGACTATACTTTTTAAAGTTCGCGCCTTTGAAGCGGCACTTTATTCTATAATACATACATACATGCGTACTTCTAACTTCTGCGGTACTTGTCATAATGAGAACGAAAGCTGCGACGATTTTTCTCTGGCTATTGTAAATTGTACATATCAGAGAAGCAAATTATCGCAAAAAAGTGAAAAGGAGAGAGATCTTACAAAAAGGATCGTATAGCGGATATTTTGCTTGTGGAAATCAATCGTACATTTTGCTGGCGTTTACTTGTAAAAGTCATTTGCTTTATTATTATATATTTTCCTTTTTTTTTTATTCATCAATAACAGTAAACATAAAATATTTTGGTTTACAATACCAAGTACATAAAATAAAAATTTTATTTTTCAATTCTTTACACATTGATCAATATTTTTCATATTAGTTCAACTAAATTATTACATATAGTTTATTAGATTATAAAAAAATGGAAAACTTACTGCTTGTGACAACTAAAATAACACAGATGAACTTAAAAATTTAGGATAATGATAATATTAGTCCAAGATGAATTAGTTGCACCAACAATTTATTTTTTTTAAGTGAATAGCATTATTATATATAGTACTTTTATTTTGTTTAATTAACTACGGCTCTAACGATGCTATAATAAATATACATTTTCATCAACCCAGTAGACGACAGATTCATATTTTTACAATCTATTTATTTACAATTTACAATAATATAATTTATTTACAAATATTTTTGTCATCTTATAGTTAACATTAAATAGCTATTTACAAAATAAAATTATTATTTTTAAATGCATAAGCGGAAAAATTTATTATGTACTATTTTTTTTTTTATATGTAAAAAAAGAAATATTTAAGTTAGCAACAAGTTACTGTAAATACTATTTTTTTCTTCCATGTTCTTTTGCTTTTTTTGCCAACAAATCCTATAATAAGGGTCGTTGTCAATACTGGTACATTAGAGGCGTTCAAGAAACCGCATTTGGCACAGGAATGCAACTAGAACGCAATTGTTGTTGGTAACTGTCAACGAGGGACGTTAGATGAAAATGATTTCTTTTCTTGTTTTCAAAAAAACAAATAAAAAATAGAGAGAAATTGAAAAATTTGATAAAAAGAGAGACAAGTAGTGAAAACACTCAACCAAGTACATTTTCTTCAATATTCAGATCTAAGTATTATTAAAAGGCACGAGAAACGAATGTTTTTCTTAATAAACGAGCGAATTATTTAGGGACAGAGGAGGTCACAACTGCTGCTCTCGACAGGGAATCCATATAGTAGGACCCGAGTTTTCTGCTATGACTTTTTTCACCATTGCATAAATGTCTTCCGGTGTATCACCTTGCACTATAGCTGTAATATTTCTCACTTAAATAACAATTTTAAACCAGAATAAATATGGCAAAATTTAAAAGTAGCAACTCACCTGTAAAGTATTCTCCAAACTCTTGTTCTACTTTGACAGCCCTATCAAATACTTTTTTAGCTTCTTCTTCAGTCATTCTTTTGTTCATCTCCCTGGAAAAAAAAAAACAATTGAAAATAGTTAGTAAAATCATTGATGCATTAATTTTCAACAATACAACAAGCAAATCGGTTAAGATAACACTTACATAATGGACTCTACCGATTTGGGTTTGATGTATATGGTAATCGGATATAGCTGAGCTATTTGCAGTCTCTTAATAGCGTTTCCACTGACGTCCAAAATACAATGTTTCCCCTGAATTGGAAAAAAAAAGACATCAAGTCAATGATCGTTTTCCTATCAAGAACATTGTAGCTAAGAAAAAATATGAGATTCTCCGCATACCTTTTCTGCGACTTCCCGCACTGACGCAAGTGCCGTGCCATAAATATTATCGTTGTACTGGCCTGCCTCAATAAAGAGATTATTTTGTATATCTTTTTCCATTTGCTCTCTCGATTCAACAAAGTGATAATCCCGACCGTCCACCTCGTACTCTCGCTTACTCCTCGTCGTATCTGCATTAGGAATTCGATACGAATCGTTTCAAGTATTATAAGCAAAATGAATTTTGATAGCCTGCGCACACGTTTTGTTTTCTTGTTGAACAAAACAAAACGTGCGTTGCTTCTTGCCTTTTTTTTTTTTTATTTTTAAGTATTTGACGTGGCAAGTTTAGTAGTGCAGTAATGGCGTTATCGAATAAAAATTGGTCATAAAAATAAATAGGATATCGTGAAAGCAGTACTTACGTGGTATGCAACTATCGAATTTGTCGGGAAATTCAGATATGAGATCCTCGTTGATGCGATCCTTGAGGGGACCAACGATTATGATGGGTCGCGTGTACTGTATGGTCACTCGCTGGACGGCCTCGTAGGACAAGACATTTTCTTCGCCATCAGCGTTTTTATTCTTGTTTTCGTTTGTTATTTCTAAAAAAACACATTTGCTTTCATAATTTAAGCTTGCAAAATTTCTGTAGCGGAAAGCTGTTCGACCGACGACGCAACGACGAATTGCTTGATTTTTAAATTTATTCCCGCATGTTGATAAATATAATTATCCGTTTAAGAGTAACCAAACAAAACGAATTTAATTTTACGATTAATATGCCGGAACTTCTTGCAAACCATCAAAACTCGTTTGTTGCCCAATTCAACAAAATCTACATCATCGCTCGAAATTACATTAATTGCAGCAGTAAGTACACTCAAGAGAAGAGTTATCCGTACGGCAGACAGAAAAAAAAAAAAATTCCCTTAATTTAAGCAACTTCTTAAGTCATATCAGTGCAATTTATTACTCTTCACTCTTTTAAAGCCTTCTCTCATCTTGGTGTACGACGACGACGACCACGACGACCTATCCACTGCAGAGCCGTAATTTCCATGGGAAAATTCTCGTAATCGCGAGAGCGCTCCCATGATATTAGAGACTCTTAATACGTACTATACTTATACATATATAGCTTAACATCGTTTTTCACAGCTCATAGAGCTCTGAAACTTACGCTCTTGCACGGAACCATCCTCAGACTTCCCGTCTTTGTGCTTCGAGAACGGCAGCGTCCGGCCAAACGGAAAATTCTTTTTTTTCCTCTCGAGCGTCGACTGCTGCTGAAATACATCATGTATTATAAATGTAAAAAAATGTTAATTTTTTATATATACATCTACACTTGCGCACATTTATTATAAATTATAAAGAGAAGGGTTGATTTAGGAAAAAAACAAGCTGAAGATAATAATAAGTAGGTATAGCATAGAATATATGTGCGTATACCTTGTCAAGGATGACCGGCATGTGTCCTTGAAACTTGACCTGGCGGTCCCGGGCGCGCTGCTTGCGCTCCCAGCGCTTGCGGGAGGGGACGATGCCGAGGGCCTCCTGCTCCCCGAGAGCCGTGACCTTGCGCGCCTGCCACCACTCGTCGTCCGAGGCATTGGTCACGTGCAGGATCTCCCCGTAGCGGAAGGCCAGCCCGTGGGACGGCAGCCCGTCGTCCTTGTTCGGGTCGTAGTGGAACAACGTCCTGCCCAACACATCAAGCAGCGCATCAAATTAATTCTATCTCTTTAATATATTATGTGTGTGTGTGTGTGTGTGTGTGTGTATGTGTGTGGGTGTGCACGTTTGTCTTTGTGTGTATATGGATATGCGTGGAGCAGAAGATTATTTTGTGTGGGAGTAAAAAAGAAAAGCAGCAGCAAAAGAGCACACATTATTCTGTAGAAAGAGAGAGAGAGAGAGAGAGAGAGAGAGAGAGAGAGAGAGGTGCCTAACCGGTCGGCTGGAAAATGCTGCTCCCTGAGCTGTAAGTATATTGTATATTATATATACTTTTATGCGATATATATATATATATATATAATGCTGACTGAGCACACTCCTCGCCTTCCTCCACCACATCGCAGCACCAGTACAACTACTTTGCTTATTGATTTTTTTCTTCTTCCTTTTCTATACTTCTCCTCCCTTTCGCCTCATCTTTCGTTTCACTAGAATGCGCGGGATGAAGAGAGATAAATTGCGAGATGACACGTGTAAGTATATACGGTGCAGGACAGCTCCTCGCGTACTTTCGAATCGAGGGATTTATGTGTGCTTTTTTTGCCTTAGGTTCTCTTTGGCTTTGCGGACGACGAGCAGGTGGATTTTGAGGATATTTGTGTTCAGGCATGTAATGTGTGTTTCCCCTTGATTCCCGTAGGATCGTAAGGGAACGAGCTTTTATTGGATTTCAAGAGGAAATAGGTATGTTATGAGGATGTGTGTGTGTGTGTGTGTGTGTGTGTGTGTGTGTGTGTGTGTGTGTGTGTGTGTGTGTGTGTGTGTGTGTGTAGAATTATGCAATTGCAAATAATATTTCTTTTTCATGACTATCAGGCGCTTTCTTACTCTCTCTAAAAATAACGATGATATAGGTATACTTACTTAACGTAAAACGATTTCTTTTGCGAGGTCCTCATAAGGCTGCCTGTCATGGAAATTTAACTGGGAAAATTCGAAGTATAGCCTTCTACAGGCGAACGATGTGATTACAAGCAGATTTTTAATACCTTTGCCCGTTTATACTGCACTCTTGTCTATCAATTATCTGCAACATAGAAAAAAAAGCAATAATTATTACTACTATTATTTTTGTAACGATAATCAATTAGCTTGGCAAATATTATAAATTTACATATATATATATATATAGATGAATCTTCAACAATTTTATCTTTATTCGATCTTTATTATTTGCAAATATACGTATCAAGTTTGATAAAAGAGAGCTTTTTTTCAATTTCTTTAGGGTTCCAGAGGCAGGTTTATATCTAGCTAAAATCGCTATTCATCTCTATAAAATATTTTCGACAAACGTCATTATGAGTGTATATATAAGGATAAGCGCTGCTGGGAGAGAAATGAAATTTGCTCTCCTATTCATTCACTGCCTTTTCTTTACCTCAAAAAGAAAAAAAGCAATTATCACACGAGATTTTTTTCTTTACGATCCACCAAGCACAAAATCAGAGCGAAGCTTGCAGAAGCCGCGGCTGGCACGCGACATTGAAAGTGCAGGCTTGATTCGCGCACACGTTCTTTTGCCCCTCGCTTTTATTTTTAGAGTATTCTATTAAAGTGAAAAAAAATGAATAGATACCTCTATATGTATATATAATAAAAAAATCTCGAAACGCTGCTTGGCATTGGGAATGCATCGCGCCTCGGCAAACTCCCATCATCGCATAAAAAACGTGCGCAGAAATGCCGAAGAAGTAGCAAGTCTTTTTTTCCCTTTTTGTTCTCACACATATAATGCATGAGTGTATAGATGGTGGCAAGGGCGTAAAAGTGCCATATGAAACTTTGAGCGTGACTCTGTATAGTACCTAATCATAAAAATAAAAGAGATATTTGAAACTTTTTATACTTTTTGATTTCGGCAATACTTATTCATGGTTGGTACTTTATACAGAATTAAGCAAAACAAAAATTTCTTTTTTTCTTGTTAAATATTGCTCTGTCATAAATTTTCAAAAAAAACACTTGCAAAAAAATTAGAATAAAACCATAAATTGAAATTAATACTTTGAGGAATAAAAATTATAAGAAAAACAATATAGGGCAATGAAGCCATTCCGGGCAACTCGTTGATAAGAGAGAGAGAAAGAGAGAGAGAGAGAGAGAGAGAGAGAGGGAGAAAGTATGGAAAAAAGAAAAGAATGTCTTATAGAATTGACTCGCTGACAAAAGAGAACAATGAAAGACACGTTGGCCATGTGCAATCGAAGAGCGCGGCGCAGGCTTGCACGTCCGGCCCCATAGTACTATACTGTACGCATAGGAACGAGGTACACGTACAATAAGTACTTATATACAGATAGTTACATGACCGCAGATGGAGGCAGGCGGAGAATCCAGGTTGACGACTCGGTAGCAATTATGCAAAACGAAAAAGGACGAGACGACGACGACGACGAGATCAGAATCGCAAACTAACTTGCTGACTTTTATACGCGTTGCCCATATTTAAGCGTTTGCTGCTTCCTCCTCATAACAGGAAGTGAGAAAGTTAAGCATGCCGAAAAAGTCCAGCGGTACGCTATAAATATATAGGTATATACATACTCCCCCCGCTCTTAGCTTTTCCCAGATATATCTGTACACAATGTATATGTACCAGGGCACCGCGGAAATTCTTCAGGCGCGAGCACTGCACGCACCGGAAACAAAGCAGGCTTATTATGTTTGCTATTGCTATTGCTATTAATGGAAAACTCGTTTTTTAGGTATGTTATATTCACAAGCCGCCTCTTTTACGCGCTTCTTTGACCCGATTTTCTCGAGCCAGCAATTAGCTTTATAAGAAACGTAGTAGGAATAACGATGGCCCTCGAAAATCCTATCACCTACATATATATATATATATATATAGGCGTCGAGGACCTCTGTAACGAGTCAACGTCAACGTCAACGTCAACGTCGTCGTCGTCGTCATCGTCGGCAACAGGTCGTCTGCGCAGCAGAGATGGGCCCTCCCTGATGTTGTGTGTAACATGCGCGTAATGTGAACGTGTGCATACCGTTACGTCACGCAGCTGACAATTACCAGAGAGCTCCGTATCTTGCCTTTTTTTCTTTTTCTTTTTCTTTTCTTCTTGTTGTTCCTTTCTCCTTTTTGCTTTCTTTTTTCCTTGATGGATATGATATCGAAAACGCATTCTTTGCACGAAACTCAAAACAAGAACTGCAGGCGTTTTCTTCTTCTTGCATGTTAGTTTGCGCGAGAGTTAATGATATAGAAAGAACAAATTCTTTTTTTTTTTTTTTTTTTTTTTTTTTTTTTTTTTTTTTTTTTTAATTTTCTTTTTTTTTAATTTTTTTTTTTTTCTTTTTTTTTGTTTTTTTTTTTATTAAATTACAATCTATTTTT
>JAPYZE010001197.1:0-25099 GCA_030522805.1 Leptomastidea abnormis | reverse complement strand
AAAAGAACAACAACGTTTTAGTGAACTTGAAGAAGAATCTTTCTTTATATTAAATAAAAAAGAAGCTTTTGCTGCTACTTCTCGAGAGGGATATATATATATATATATATATATATATATATATATATATATATATATATATATAAATGTTAATTGAAAAACGACGAAACTCGTATACGCATAAATCAGTGAAAAAGAGAAAAGGGCAATCCAATTTTTTTTCTCTGTCCCAAAAAAATTCACGGACAAAGGCAAAAAATCTCTCATTGTTAATATACGCAGAAACTTATTCGACGAAACCAAGAGAAAGAAAAAAAAAATAAAGGAAGATAAGAGGAGCACACAGAGCATCGACACATGCGTGTGTGCCCTTTTTCACGCTAAAAAAGGTAATACCGCAGGGTATATTGAGTGCGGGAGTATGTAGGTACATACATACATACATACATATATCGAAAGGACGAAGTAAAATGCTTATATATACGAGAGGCTGTCGCGAAGGAAGGAGCTGAAAGAGAGGCGTGACCATCGTCGTGTGCTTTTTCGCATTTCAAATGCGAGAAGGAGAAAGGACACTGCGTCGCGCGCGCGAAATCGAGCTTGGACTATACTCAGAGCCATTGTGTTGCTGGATATGTATGTATATATATCTGGTGTGTTTCTTTGGGGTCGAGGAAGTTGCGATTAGATGCGGGGACATACACGTATATATAAAAGAAGGGCGGAGAGAAAGGAGTTTTCAGCTATATGACCACCAGCGTGGATTTACTTTTTCTGTATGAGGGTTAAATGTGAGCAGAGATTATTTTATGGACTGGAGTATGTTATTTTATTGTACGATAAAAGGTGATAGGGTAATTTAGAAAAGGAATAGATATATGCGTGTAACGTTATATACAATTTTCTGCTACGTGAAATAAAGTGCGAAAGATAATGTAAATATCGACGCAAGTTAGCGAAGATTTTTTTATTATTACGTAAAAATGTGACTTGAAAAGAGACCGACCTATAAAACAAGACTATTGCAAAAAGTAAAAAAAAAAAAAAAGAATGAGGTGCATTTGAGGATCAATATTGATCAGGAAGTAATTAAACGTCACGTGTACTTTGATAGTCTTCAAATTGAGTTCTGAGAGGGATACATTAATCATCTTAATAATGGTGGGGAATTTTATAGCTATACGTACGTTATATACACTTTATACATATACATGTGATGACAAGCTGTATATAGTACACTGATATGAAAGAGTGTGTTCAGACTTTTATTAAAGGTATATTCGTCGTTTATTTTACATAAATTTTCTTTACTAATAACTTTTATGACATCTAGATGTTTTATGGATATTAAATTAAAATTTTTTGTTATTAATTTGATTACGGTTGAAAGTAGATTTTTTTTTTAAGATTTTATATATTTTACTGATTAATCCAGCAAATGCTATAGGGTTGAATTCCAGTAAGTTTAGATTCAGATATTTTTTAATTTATTATAATAAACAAATGTAATTATTATACTAATCGTGCATGTAACATTAAATTACTTAATAAGTCAATTGCTACAACAACTTTACAAATTATTACGTATTCCATCAAATTAAATAGGTTTACCAAAAATGGTTGCATGGCAAAAAGCTCCGATTTCGTAATTCTAATCGTTAAAAACTTCGCGATACCGAATTAGAAAACAAGATCTTCAACTTTTAAGAAATGTTATAGTACACTTTTTTTACAAGTCTATATACCTTAGTCGTAGTATTTCTCGACATCGCTTACAAATGACCCGATTTGCTATCCGAGACAACTAAATAAAAATAAAAGTCACAAAAAAAAAAAAAAATCAACAAGACAGAACATCGAACACGAAAGACGGTCACAAATGAGTGTAAAAACGCGTAATTGAAAATCGTACAATCTACAAAGCCAACTTAACCGTAAGTTCTCCCCCTCTTTTTTAAACCTTTCTCCGATTGATCTTTATTTACACAGAGTCCTCGACGACCGAGAAACAAAAAAAAAATCCATAATCAAAACATATAAATCCGTGGCAAAAAATAGCGGCCGCAGATTCATCCTCACTACTTTTACAAACTTAGCAATCCAAACGCGTCCTTATCGAATTGAAGGAAAAATAAAAATTAAAAAAAAAACTCATCGAAAAGTACGTAACGCGCTTACGCGTTCTTGTGGTTAATTGCACCAGAGAGAAAGAGAGAGGCGCCTTGCCATTTAAAGGCATCCGCGATGCGAAATAGGTATATAATACACATACACGTGCTGAGACTCACGCGGCAAATGTAAAGGCTCTAAAGTATCGTTCTCGTAATTAAAAAGTAAACTCGGCTAACAAGCCGATCCCGTTTTCGGTGAGACGTTGTAGAGATTTCGATTATCGACGATTCGACGCGCCAAACAGTTTCTTTCTTTCTTTCTCTTACTTACTACTGCTTTTCGGCATCACAAAACGTTATAGCGTAATTGAAAATTCAAGACGACGCGTACCTGATTAATGGAATTTTATTTTCGCGAGATAAGAAACATTCGGGCTCTTTTTACTTGAGTTTCCGCAAATATGTATGTGAGGATTTGTGAACGGCGTTTTGGTATTGAGAAATATGTTTTTTTATTTTTTTTACTGCAATAATTAAATTTAAAAATAATCTGATACGATTTTATGAGAAAAAATTAAAAAGATCTGACCTTTTGTTCTTTAAATGTTGAAATTATGATTTTTCTTCATCATAAAATATATCAAATGATGATTTTGGACTTACCTGTAAGAAAAGAAATTGTAATGTTAGTTTATTTAAAAATAAAAAATATATTTTAATATAAATTGTGATTGGACAAATGAGAGTAAACGTTATGATACCTGTATCTAGATTATAGCAAAGACATAAATTTCATCCAATTATTATTTTTAAAATTTATTTAACAAAAAAAAAATAATAAACTTTTATGTGTCACTTGAATTGACAATAAATCACGAAAAAGAGTTCATTAGCGACATTTTCAACGTCATTCCTTTAAAAAAATCCCAAAAAACAAAGGCTCGCGCGCGAGTGCGCGTCCGTTTTTAACGAACTCCCGGAGTGCGCTGCTTCAAGCACACGAGTGTATGTCGTGTGTGCGCACAGGAAAGAAAAAAAAAAGATAAAAAATTCGCAAGGTGAATATACATGTACATTTATTTATTTTTCTTTTTATTTTTTATTTTGTTACTTCCAAAAAAAAGAGAAACAAAAAAATCAACGTACCATAATGCACAACGCCAATATCCAGAGAAAAAGTGAAAAAGAGCAGAAAAGAGAGAAAGAGGAAGAGGGAGAGGGACCCCTCCGATGGCCGTCGCCAGACACATTGTTCTGTCGCGGGGCCTGTTATTTATCTCGGTGTTCTCAAGCCTCCCTCTTTGCTCTTTCTCTTTCTCTCTCTCTCCTCGGCACATACACATACATATATATCCAGCTCTCTGTGCTTTTACGTAGGTGTACAGGCTTGCAAGAAAAAAAGACAGAGAGAAGAGCGATTGTGTCGAATCGAGAGAGAAAGAAAGAGAGAGAGTCACCAGAGGCAAAAAGGCTCCAAATACGAAACCAGAGAAATCAGAGTGTATGGAAACGACACGAGGAAGTATAAAGAAAAATAAAGAAGAGTAAAAATATAAATCGCAAAATTTATACAAGATCTGTGCTCTTACCAAAGTACATTTATACCATACAAGTAATATTATCGATTGTCAATGGCTTCTGTATTTTTCACGAGGTTAAAAAAATATAAAAAAAAGGAAAGAAAAATTATTGTAAAAAAAAGTACAAGATAATAATAAGAAAGAAGCAAACCTTCTAAAGTACGAATAACCGCACTAGTAAGCAAAGGCGGAAAAATCAGAGCAACAGAGACTAAGAACGCGAAGTGGTAATAAAGTCAAAAAAACAGGGGTATGAGAGAAGGAAAAGACATACTACGATGGAGAGTAGAGTTGCTAACATCGCGAGAGAAGAAGGCAACAGCAAGTCGCGCCATTTCGACGGCGGCATCCATTGTACCATCTGGGGGGATGGGAGGACTTGGATAGAGAGAAGTGGAGGAGGGTCTTGTGTGCTACAGCGCGTATAAATGGGGCGTCGCGCCTCGGCGGGCGTTTGAAAAGCCCCCTGAGTTCTCTCGCGTTTACTATACTTTATTTGCATGCTCTGTCTGTTGTGTATTTTTTGTTGAAGAGATTGATATGTATTTTGCATGTGGTCAGCTGTGGATTTTTTATCCTTTGTCATGTCGAACTTTTAAAATGACTTTGACAACAGAAAACATCAACAATTCTTTTTCTATATAAACTTAATGAAAGTGACGAAGCTTAACGAAAAAAGCTCTAGTTAAAATAAAAAAGTGATGACCTTTATAACCTTCTAAAAATATACTAACCCTTTATCTCAATATCATCATCATAAGCATCTACTTATACTCATAATTTTTTCAAATAACTCAACAACACATACAGATCCAAAATGTTGCGTACACCATCAAAAAAAAAAAAAAAATCCCCTCTTCTAACAAGTACCCACTTCGTCATTCGAAACACGTCTCTCTAAAAAATGTTCACTCGCGTAAAAGCTCACACGCTCTTTTCTTCCTTTATTTCTCAGTCTCTCTTATCTATCTTATAAGTGCGATGCGGCAAATGACGAGAGTACAAGTTTTCAACCATGTATACCTATATGTACAACTTGCTCTTCTACGAACGTAGAGTCGTATAAAACGCGGTACAATTCTTACCAAAGACCAACTGAATCCTTATCTTTCTCTCATTCTCTCTTTACTTCATTCGTCCGGTCTTTTCTCTACTTGTCGTTATATGCGGTAAGTTTCACCTTTTGTTCACGCCGTATATAGCTAACCTTTATTTTCTTCCTCATAACCAGCATTCTTAGTTATACGCTTATCAGCACCAAAAATTTTTTTTTTTATGTACAGCTGTGTGTACCAAAGTTTATTCCTTGTGTCTGTGACCAACCACGTTATTGTCGAAAATGTGATTACGAAAAACAAGAAAATATCACCATAAAATAAAAAACAATTTCAAGTCAAGTTTGACTAGTCGCAATATAATTCTAAAAGAATGAAAGTCTCTAGTAAAGAGTAGTGCCAAAAAAAATAAAGGAGTATAAGGAGAGTCTCCTGCAGAAATCCGAGAGTCTGGACCACGAGGCCTGACTGAAACGTAGTATCGTATGTGCAAAAGAGAGAAAGAGAAGAAGAAGAAAAAGGAGAGAAGGCGTAGGAAAGAGAGCGAGAGTCCTCGCACACTTGGATGCGGTCAGATGTAGCTGGATAAAGAAGATGGCACGGCCAGAGAAGAGAAGAGAGGTATATGTATATGGAAGGAGGAGCACAGAGATCGGCTTGAAGATAAGGGCGTGTACACAGTGACACGCACATACATATATATGTATACCTATACATACTCACATTCATACACGTATACCTATTTGTGTGGAAGAGGAAGAAGAAGAAGAGTCTTCTCTCTCTCTCTCTCTCTCTCTGGAGCTGAAGAGGCGTGTAGGGGGATATAATGCAGATAAGAATCTTTCTCGGTCGCGGTGATCTGCACTTGGAGAAGAAGAGTAGATGTATATAGAGAAAAATAATGGGAGAGGCTGTGTGTGTATACGTATATACCTATACGTATTTATGGTAAGAAGGTATATGAGACACTTTGAGCCTGTCTTATACCCTATACCAAGTCTTCAAGTTCTCGTGTGTATAAATGTTATGCGAGCTTACGTGTACTTAGAAAATTGAGTTAGATCGGTTTCATCAACTTATATCTATTGTGGTTTGTTTATAGTTATACGATTATTGATGCAAAATGTATGAATGATATTAAAGTATTCAAAATAGAATTGTGTCAAAAATAAGTCGGATATACTAGTAGGTATACCTAATACTGGATATTTTCTCGAAATCCATAACAAAACTACGTGACCAAAAATATTTTTTTTCTCTCATAACTATAACGAAACGAAACCAAAAAAAAAAAAAGAAATAACGATCCTTCTCAACATATAGGATAAGATAAGCATCTTCACACAGAGAGCAAGAGAGAAACGATCCATATATCTTTACCCTGTTACCACTGTACTATATAGGTATATATATACCCAGTAGCAGTATCAAGGTTGGTCAGTAAAGAAAAACCAACCGCTTTTAAAAAAATATATAAAAAAGGGACAGAAATTATGATCCTTCTTCCAAGCTCTGAGGAAAGAAGAAGACGACTGCAGAAGGAAAAAGGGAGAGAAAAGATCGAGGACGAGTATTGTCCTTGCCGCAGGACAATGCAAGGCTGTACGCCTAGTAGTTGTAGTTGAGGTAGTATATATATATCCGATTTATATCTGCATCTCTCTTTTTCTTGGATGATACACATGTATACTTTATGTACGTGTACGTATGCATGTGCGAGTTTACTATTATATACATCAAAAAGTAGAGTGAGGATGAGCAGCATCTTACGCTTGCAGTGGTTTATCGGCTGTTACTCTGTAGGGTATATTATAGTATTGTATGAAGACGTCTTAAAATGCATTAATCTATAGTCTGCAGTATTATGTGATGATACTTAGGGGGTTCAATTTTTCGCGCTTTGGATTTATGAGAGATGAAGATGGATCATTAATGTAATTTGTATAAAAGTACCTATATAACGTTGAGTATGCAAGATCGTTAAGGGTTATTGGATTCCGTTATGAATCTTTCTTTTTTTTTTTATCGATGAATAATTACCTCTTGATTCGCGTTAATGATTATTGGCGATTTTGATGACAGAAAAGACAGAGCAGGGGACTTATGTACAGTCGACATAATTTTACGCGTGAGAAGAGTTAAAAAGATTTCTTGCGTTGACAACGTCTTTATGTCATCTTCTTCAACTGGGATAATTTTTTTTTTTTTTTTTTTTTTGCATAGCGTGGGAGGAGAAAGAAAGATTCTTATCGCTTTATATGTTATACATGCTAAAGTGAGAAAATGAGAAGTGAAATTCAAGACGTAAATTAAGTTCGAAAAATTTGAAGAAAAAAAAATGTAATTCGACAGTTCTGACAGTGTGAACATCATAACCTTTCTTTTTTTATAAAAATAAAAAATAAAGGAAGATACTGTATATTCTGTCGTCAGAGTATTAATTTTATTTCTTTTTCTTTTTTTAATTCTGAAATTTCATCTCAGAGATATCAAACGAGCATATTTTATTTATAGCTTTCGAACAAGTTTTCATATATACTTCTGATTGCTTTTTTATTTCTTATATTCGTAAAAATAGATGTAATTATTCCAACGGTCTTATTTAATATTCATAATATTCATAAAATGACATTTGATTTATAGCCAACGTAAAATTAAAAAAAAAATTTAAAGAATATATATGCTTGTTTATACACACTAAGTGTAAATTATTTTTAAATTTATCCATTCAGATAAATCAATTCCTTATGATTAACCTAAGAACAAAATTGAAAAAAAAAAATTAACTAAACTCACACGATTACACACCGTACATATATATAACCCGCATGCCTCTCATAGACAGAATTAAAACTTAAAGAAGCTTCCCCAGAACGAATAAAAAAAAAAAGATCACAAAGCCCGGTATATAAATATTTTTTTCTCTCACTAGATTCTCTCTCATCTAAAATTTCTTTACCCTCTTCCTTGATACCAAAATCCCAGCAATACACGACACAAGACGAAACACATATATAGAAGAGGGGTCATGTGTATCCGTGAGTCTCCGGTATACGGGAACGAAAAAAAACGAGCAGGAGTCTTATATAGCACCTGTATACGTGTATCGTCGTTCACCCCGAAATCCTGAAGAATATCTTGTTCCCTTCCAAAGTTCTTGTGTCTGCTTAGACTTGAGAAGAAGATGCGGGAAGGAATTGAAGAGAATAGAGGGGTTGATGATGAGGGAGCTATATAAAGGAATTTGCGAGGAAGCTATGTAATCTATCGATGTCTCGTTTTCATCTGAAACTTCGTTCGGGATAAATTTGATGCGTTGTATGTCTATAATTTTTTACGATTTATACGATGATCTTTCAGAAAAAAAACCTTAAGGTTATATCGTCACTTTCAATATTTTTTTTATCAATTATTAATAACGCGAAAAATCTTTAAAAGCAAGCTTATAAAAAAAAAAGTAGCCAGTGTCCAGCAAATTATCTTTCAGATTTGGTAAGCGAGCGTGCGCTTCACCACGCGACGTGTTATCTTTCGAGAAAGAAGTGCCGAGAGAGAAAGAGTATAAGAGTCTCTCAAGTGGAATTCCTTGGACGCGACTTGGTGAAGATAAAACAGGAAGTCCCAGCGATCCAGAGATCCTCCACGTGTATATAAAAGAGAAGCTGCGAACACGAGCGGCCAGTGAACGTACGATGGAGAAAGAACAAGAAAAAGGAGGAGGAGGAGGAGGAGAAGTGCCGAAAAAGCGAGGAGAAGAGGAGGAGTCACGAAGAGGCGAGTAAGAAGTGAAAGGAGGGAAAAGAAAGAGAAGTGCGGGGATACAAACGTGGGGGTCTTAAAATATGATAGCGAGATTCGCGAAATATGAGACCAAGACGACGGGATCCATTGCCAGTCTACAGTATGGAGAAGAGCACCTTCCACTAGCAGCAACAGCAGCAGCAGGAGTGTACCTCCCCGAGAACAGATGGGTCTTATCTTTTTTTCTTCCTTTCTCTGCTGCCCTTTCTACCTTTCTCTCTTTCCAACTCCCACCGTATACCAACTTCTTCTTATTCTTGCACACACATTTTTTTTTCCCGTATACCGTACATATATACATACACATTTATACTCTCTCACCCGGACTTCTTGATTTATGTAAATCTATAATTTCCATCTTAACGATGGAGTGTACGCGAAAGGGGTATATTATAATAAGCCGTACGCATTGGGAGGAAAGAGAGAGAGCCTCCTACGCCTTATTCGTGCTACTCGCTTAAATTGAATTGTATATCATGCGGGCGCGTGCAAAATTTCATTTTTTTTATTTTATTTATTTATTTATATTATATTTATTTGAAGATCGTTACTGTTTCTTACGTGTACTATGAACTTTCTTTGTCTGCAAACTCCTGTACACAAAACTTATATTAGATCATTTCATGCACGTTGACGGTAGAAATTTTATTTTAAGATTACAAAAATCTTGATATGATCTCTAAGATATTAGTCTCTCTCTTTCTCTTTTTTTTTTCTCACTTGAAAATTTAATAATTCTCGCAGTAGTATGATATAATTCACACGTGAAATGTCTGTCTTCGAATATAGTGACAACACACAGCAGCTGCTGCTTGTTATACATAAAATTACGAAATCGGAAATGATATTTATATAAAAGAAAACACGACATGTATAAGTATACCTATACATCTCGCGTAATGCGGGAATGGTATAAGTTTAAATTTACGCGGGCTATATAATATATATAATAAATATAAATTCCAGCAGCACATAGTAGACGACACAAGGTACTAGGTATGCTTGTAATTAATGGCTACGATTTTTCGTCGTGTCGACTGTTTGTGACAAAATCCTGAGTAAATTTTAAAGTGTGTCCCACAGTGACTATATATGCTCTATGGCAATAACGTATATATTTATTTTTATTTTATTTGCTGAAATTGTTTTTCTTCCTGTATATCGTATATATATATATATATACACATTTCAGAAACAAAGGCAAATATAATACACAGCATACGAACATATATCGAATAAAGTATATAGAGAGTGGCAAAATCCGTATAACGAGGCTTTTCGATAAGACCAGCGCAAAATTTCGTGAGAGTAAGAAAGAAAAAGAGACAAGGGGAGCGGTACAAGATCCTTTAAAAAAAAAAAAAACAAACAAACAAACGAAAAATCAAGTTCTACTAAGGCTTTCACCTATAACGAGCACTACACTCGCGAGAGAGTGGCTGGCTTATACAGCGTCGTTTGATTTTGTATATATATGTATACGCGATAAGCATCGAGGTTTTGCGATTTCTCTCCGTGGGTCTGTCTCTCGCGTAACGACGGGCGCCCGCACGGGCGTAGGCTACTCACACACACATACACAAACTTAAGTTGGCGACGAACAATCGGGTTGTATATGCTATATACGAGAGGGGCTGTCATCTCAGGGAAAGAATTTACCGACGACAGTAGACGGTGTACGGATTATGTATCGTTATACTCTTTCTTGAGAAAGAGTAAGAGAGAGAAAATAATGATAGAGTAAGTTTATAAAGATGGTGCGAGAAGTAGCTGCTTATTTTGGATGGTAAAGGTGAGAGAAGAGGTAAGATGGGGGAAATGGTGAATTATGCAGTTTTATCGTATTGGGAAATACAAGGTTTTTTCTTGAGTTGTGAAGTATACGATGACTTATTAAAGAGCTGCCTTTATTCTCAGATTATTAATTTTCTCTATCAGATTTGTGGTCCAATTTTAAATATATAACATTGTTTTGTGGTATAAAATTATTTGAAACGTTTACTCTCACTTTAACCACAATTATCAAAAACAAAAAATTTAGAAAGTCTTAACCAACTAACATAACAAAAAAAAAAAAAAAAAAGATTACTAATTACTTACCAGGCATGCAGACACAACGAAACGTCCCAGGATCGTCGAGACAGGAGCCATCATTTCTGCAAGGATGAGATTCGCATTCGTTGACATTGGTTTCGCATCGCGGACCTGTGAAGCCTTGTGTGCAGTTGCAAGCGAATGAACCGGGTGTGTTGACGCAAATACCGTCGTGCTCGCATGGTGATCCTGTAAACAATGAAATGTAAGGTTTTAATTAGAATTGATGAAATGAAAAATTACATTTTTTATTAAGTTTTTAAAAATTTATTTATCAATATGTTTTGTGTAGGATTTATGAATTTAAATAAATTATATTTATCTCATCAACTTATGTATATAGACACACAAGATTTTATCATGACCTAACTCAATCCTTATCTCATTATGTATACATAAAGATTTTAAGTTTATCTCACAAATGTGGACTCTATCAGGACTATTCGATATAAATACTATAGATACAATAAATTATCTTTTTTTTTTATAATCACCGGAAATATTAAAACTACGCTTTATCTAGATTGATTAGAAACTTCCCCTTAGGAAATAGTTTAAAATACTTTAAAAAAAAATTTTTATAAATGTCTGTCATCAAAATTATATTAATAACCGTAATATAAAAAAAAACCAATAAAACACCCGCGATTTTTCCCACGTCAAAAGGATCTGTAACTTTCTATCGATCTCGTCCTCAAGACTTCAATATCCACCTACACAAGCATACTCTTATACACATACACAAAACGAGTAAACCATCACACCAACATAAACCTCTCATTTCTCGGACGTTGAGAAAAGCCTTTCAGTATGTACTTGTGACTTTCACCCGCGCGTGTACTGGTCGACCGGCAATTATCGCCGAGGCTCATGAGTATACCGTATATATGTATACATACGCATCTTTTGGTATCTGAAAGGCGTGCATACCTACACGCGCAGGATACTTTTTGCACGCTAAAGAGAGAGAGAGAGAGAAAGAGAGAGAGAGAGAGAGGTCAATTGCTATAGTATATCGCGTAACTCTGTCAGTTTTTGGTTGTTGAATTTTCGTGAATTATATCGATTTTTATTTTTCTAAGTATCGATTTGTACTTTTAATTGATGATAATAACGCATCATCATAATTAATTATTAACGTTTAAAAAAAAAGTAGCTTTACGTCTTTTTACTTAGTTCTGAAACTTTGCAAAAAATATATATTTTTCTTAAGATTTTTCTGTGAAGCCAAAACTTCCTTAAGAAAGTTTTTGAGAAACAAAAAAAAAAAAAAAAAACAAAATGTTACACACCCAAGATGGTCAAGTAAAGCGGCATTGAAATGCCAATAACCAAATGAAAATAAAAATAAAAAAATCCAGCAACATCCTTATAAACACATACATACACATATATATACAGTATCTACCAAAAGCAAGTATATTTGTAGTAGTAGTAGTAGTAGAAACCTCTTGTCGGGCTCACAAGCTCGTGCGACAATTAAAGCGAATCGGCAAACGTGCGTGGAATGACAAAACCCAAGCTCTCGCGAAAGGGACAAGATTAAGAGAAGAGAAAGAGATGAGGGGGAGAAAAAAAAGGTGGAGGCACGCAGACGTAGAGACGGCGACAAATGCATAATAAACAACCTTAATTGGCGAATTCCCGTCGAGCTTTTTTTTTTTTTTTATACTTTTTGAGTCCAGGGACCTTTTAACTGACTGTGATTGTATGGGGGCAATGTTAGTATCTTTATGTTCACCTCGAATGTCAAGAAAATATTTCTTGTCACAATTCAAGCGTTATAATTATCGAAAAAAAAGTTGACTTCAATAAAATTTTTTTATTAAAAAAATCGATTTGGATTTATCTATGCTTTACTAAAATCGAGCAATAATCATAATAGTACGAGAAACAAACAAAAATTAAAGCATTTATTTGATCGTCAGATTTAGGTCACACAATAACTACGAGTAAAATCATAATGAGGCGCGTCAGAGTAAAATCGTATACTCCAGTATATTACCTAGAAATTGCATACATTATATCGCTACAGGGATTAAATATCTCATACTACAAAGCTCGCACTTTCCAGAGACGACGTATACTATATACCAGGTCATTTGCAAATTTACCCAGTGGCACATATAATGTACATGCCCGAGAGGACCTATAGGAGACTACACAGCTGATCTCCTTACCCTACTGAGTAGAAAGTGTAATAATCTAACGGTAGATTAAACTATACGATATGAACATACATACCTCGCAATTGCGAATGCATGTAAATAACTGATTTATGAGTACTACATATTATATGGATATATGAATAAAAATTGAGCAAAATTCAACAAAAATTAACAAGATCGATTTACCATGAAGAAATATGTAGGTTTAAAAACTATGCCAACTGTGCGTTAATTAGAATTCATGGTCACAAGCCCTCCAAAGTTACATATAACTGCATAACACCAGAATCGTGTGTCTCGACTACGTCTAAACAACATCACGGCGGCGTTAAGTGGCGCTCTTTCATACATATACTTACATATACACATTATTCTCACCTTTCCATCATACATATATATACCCAAGCCCACGCACTTACCAAGAGTTTGCTATTATCTCGGAAATTCGTGGTAAAGCGAATTGCCACTATACACGTTGTTGAGTATAGTGTCTATATACCAGTCGTGAGTCTCTTTCGCGATTTATGTTATGTAGTGTATGCAGCCTGCTATACACGCGGTCGCGATGATTACAATGCCTCGGTTGGAGGCAGCGATGACAAACAACCTTGAAAACAGCCTTTCTCCCCTGATACTTTTGCACCCTCGACTTAAATTCAAGATCCCAATTATCGCGCAGTGTAAGCAAGCGCGAGGACAATCACGAGAAAGAAATTTATATTATTGTCTTATTTTTATTTTTTTTTTTTTAATTTAAGATAATTTTGAAAATTGTATATCAAGGATTTTAGATATTAAATAAATAATAATTTGACAGAAAATAAATTTTAATTTAACAAAAGTTAAAATCAGTTTATGAAAACTATATACGAATATCCGATCAAACATAATATAGAAGCGTTCGACGTATTATATAGGTCCCGAAAACCAGACGTAAGACGATGCCCCATACACGTATACTCGTTCTTCCTTTTTACACATCCTCCCCCCTCTTTACTCAGTGCAGGTATTACAAAGTCTTCGCAGAGAGACAGGTAGCTGCTGCTACTGCTGCAGGGCAGACGCGAGCTATATAAAATCGGACCCAGGAGTATCGACTTACATTATACCGCCATTCGAATTTCTTGGTTGCGACAATATATATGTGTGTGTGTGTGTACAGGGGGGCCTTATGGCGATGCGATGTTGGGCCTTTGTTACGATCTCGAGAGAAAAAAAAAGGAGATATTGTAGGGGGAGACCCGCAGGTAGCAAGCTTCAGTGCTTCTGTTTGAGAATTGAGGGTATATGTATATATAGGGGAAGTAGGAAAGACTTTTTGATGTAAAAATATGAGTTTATGTGTAGGCTGAGATTTTATATTAGTAGGTATTTATAGAAAATTTTTGAATTATGATTATTGATTTTTTATTGGTGAATTTCAATTTGCAATATTTTTGTGTAATATTTGAAGTGATTTGATAAGGTATTCAAATTAGTAGAATGATTTTTTGAAATTTATTTATTGTTAAAAAAAAGATTAAAATAAAAAAAAAAATATTAACCGAGTAGTTTTTAATGTAAAGCATTACCGAACTACAGATAATGGAGGCTAAAAGCAAACCCAAGCGAGAGTGATAATCCCCGAGGCGATAAAATTTCGACATTAGCGTCGAATAAAAAAAAAAAAAATGATCACACGGAAGCTATTAAAGCAAACTTGTCAGCGCACCTTGAAGCCAGATTTCGTCGCGTTGTTGGGGCGATAAAGGCACAGTGACTATATAACTATACCAATACAGCGCGGAATAATATTCGCGGACGCGCGCGTGAATAAGAGGCTGTGCAACGACTACGGTGGTCCAACATCGACGAGAATGTACGTTACTGCGTTGTGTCTCCTTTCCTTTCACGGTGTATATATGCTACCGTTGATTTTTATTTTCCGAGAATGCCGCTTAAATATTTATAAGCGCGGCGGTAAAAGCGACGAGAAGGAAAGGGCGGCCGGAACGCCGACGACAGACTTGATTTAAGGGTCCAATGGATTTCATCTCTCACTCTTTCTCTCTTGGGCTGCCTTTTTATATTGGCCTCGGTGTTTTTGCATTAAAAATTATTCGTGCGACGATTAAAGTTATAGGATATTGGTGTTGAATCGTGAATTATGCGTTATTAAATGGAGTTGCTTAAAATAATTTTTGGGTAAATTAAAATTCATTTGGAGGTTTAATGGTGTTCGACAGGGTTTTTTTTTTTTAGGTTCGGATAAAACACGTATTGCAAAGTGTAATGATTATAATTAAAGTAATATTACGATTTGTAGTAAAGAAAACTTGTACTTTAATGTAAGCTGAATAATAGTTTCAAAAAATTAAAATGGTAATATACGTAATAGGTTATTATTGCTTTGGTAAAATAAATTAGAAATTAGTACATGGGAATAGATCTTTACTTTACTTTTATATATATTTGATTATCTACCAGAATAAAAATTCTCAAAAATCATCAAGAGAATTTAAGTGAAATCCAATTTAAGAAAAATATCAAATTAAACGTTATAAACTTATGTGTATACACATATATATACGGGTGGAGAAAGTTTGATCTAAAATTAAATTATGAAGTGAAATTTCTAAATCACATCGCAGAAAAACAGTCAGATATAGAAAAATTATTGTGGTTAAGAAAATATTTAAGATTTAGTGCCAATAAAAGTAAAAAGTATCTTGGTATTTTAGTTAAGGAAAAAAAAAAGTTTCATGGTGACCATCGAAACGTCACGAGTCCGTTAATAGTAATTTGTGGATGTATGTGTATAATAAAAACCACAGGTATCAAGTAATCACGCCCTCCGGCCGATATATATCCTTAGTATAATAATTTTAATCCAGCGCGATCTTTCCGTATTTCTTATCGAGCAGTTATGGTCTTAGAGACTTGAGTGCAGCAATATAACTAATCTAGCTTGTATAGACATACAAATTGGATAAGTATTTCCATTTTATGCGCTAATTTTCGCGTGAAATTACGCGCTAATGTTGATCGATGGATAGACGAGAAATCATATACAAACTTACAATTATATGCTCTCATTTAACGCGTGTTAAAGATATATTTTTTTATAATTTTTTTTATTATTATTAAGTGGAGCAGATGAATGTCAATAAATTTCAGTGAAATTACGATATAAATAAATGCATGACAAATCATAAATTTAACAAAAGTCAAAATAATAAAAATAATCAAAATATACAAAATTAGATAAGAAAAAAGTCTCACTTATGAAGATATAACGCATGTGTACACGTTGAGGAGGAGTACATCATTTGATTTTCTCGGTTTAATAACATAGCGGCTATGTATATAGGAAATCCAAAGACGCCAAAGGCGGCAACCTTTTTCCGCGTTGGCAAGTGCCATCTCGACACTTTATCACTGTCGAAGTCATGTGAACGTAGAGAGAAGAGAGAAAGAGAGAGTGCGCCGTTTGGAAAAGCCGGAGGGCAGTAGCAAAAAAGATAGAAAGAGAAGAAGAAGGAGAAGAAGATGAGGAGAAGGAAAAAGAGAAGCCGAAGGGCATTTTACTGTAAAACCGGAGAACGTCGTCATTAAAGATGCAAGTCCAACCCGGCGATATCACGATTATTATTATCCACTGCGATCGAAAAGATGACGTCAGTGTTGCAGTAGTGGTTCGACGAACCATCACCACCACCACACGAAGGTATAGATATATATAAGTAAAACTAACTATCTTCCAGCTTCCGCAAAGATATACTTATACACGCGACTCTCTTTTTCTCTTTAAAAAGTTTAGGGTTCAAAATCCTACACCATCCACCACCAATCTACGGAATTCCCTTCTCACTGATTTATCCAAGCAATGCGGAAAACTATATGGATAGATTTTCCTTTTGACCGCACACCATGGGTCAATGATAAATAACGACCAGACACACCACACCACACAAGATCAAGTAAAAAAAAAAAAAAATTCTGAGATGTACACACCGAATCACCAGCAAGCGAATCATTATCGTGGCATTATATATCGTGTGTTTGTAGCGAGAAAGGCAATCATTGCCGACCAACCACCTTACAATAGAAACTTGAATATAAGGGGGGAATCCCCCCCGTCAGCATAAACAAAGGAGACATTTTTAGCTTCTTAAAGCAGGCACTAGCAGCAGCAACAGCGGAGTAATAATGGGGGGGGGGGCCTCTAGATATATAGTGAGCGCGTGGTAATGGAAGTAAGCAGTAGCCTCTGCTGACGATAAATAAGCCATACACGCGAGAAAAGGGCACTGAGGGAGAGAGAGAAAGAGAGAAAAGAGTGAGTGAGTATATGTTGAGTGAACGCGCGCACAACTAGAGACAAAGACACTTCATTAATAATCGGAGGCATCTTTTTTCTTCTCCTCCTCCTACTCTTTTTTTTTCTTTGGAGCTTTATGCCGACTAAGGTTCAATGAGCGCAGCATGTTTCTGTATATATAAGTATATACTTTTATAAAAGAGAATGCGAGCGGTGTTTGAATTTTCTATATTAATTTGAGAAACGGTATTGGCTATTAATCCTGTTGAATTTTTTGCTTGGTTTATGTATGCGTATAGAAGCTGGGTTAATTAAAATGGCTAGTATAATAGTTTTGTAAAGTGGTAATTAAAGGTATTCTTTTTTAGTTTTTGAATAAATCAAGCTTTTCTTTTTATAAAACGTTGAATAATGCTATACTCTAGACAATACCAATAAAAAAAGTTCAATTTCACATTCTCATAAAATTGTTTAAACCAGTTTTCTATCATCATGAACATTTAGATGCAAATTTAAAGTCTCTAAATGCAGTCTTTCGTGATCCCCAGCAATCGAAATCATAGCAACGAATTTTCGTGCTTCAACTTGAGTATCTTTCTTTCTCTTTCAATAGCTTCAGGCTTACGATCTGTAACATTGATTTGCTTTTTTTCTCTTACCCCACTAACTTTTTCCGGCTCAAGCAAATTTTCAATTTGCTCTCTTCAAAGAGAGATCGGTTTACGCTCCACTCAGGCTATGATGAACCGATTTAAAAGCCCCGCGAGGATAGATCGTGCACGAGACACTTGGGCTATAGAATAGCATTTGCGAAATCGTATATATAAGCTTTTCTCACATGCGCGAACGAATGAATCGAGAGAGATTTTGCTTGGAGGGACCAAATGTATTTGATGTCTTGCTTTTTATGGATATTTGGTCAATATAAGAATTTACAGAAAAAACACACGATTTATCCTTATTTTTTTTTTTTTTTTCATTTCTCTATCGATGCGATGAAAAATTTTGGAACTGTTAAATTTACGGTTAATTTTATAAAATTACAAACACGCGTGATATGCAATCTTCGGATGATCAAAAGCTTTTAATGACGACATAATCAAGCGTAAAATGTTAATTTTCTTAGAGTGCCCAAAAATGATGTTAATCTCAAAAATAAGTCGACGAGAAGTTTTTTTTTCTTTTTTGTTATTTTTTAAAGGTTTTATAAGCTTATAACTTTCTGCTAATTGGTAAATCAATCTCAATTATTGTCGAATTATTTCATCCGATGAAATCGCTTGATCCTGGAGAGTGAGCGTTTGAGAAAACGACGAGAGATGAAAAATAAAAATCTTAAGAAACGAGAAAATCAGGACTCGACGAGGGTACGCCCTTATCGGATCTTAATCTTTTCGGCAGATACTCATACACCGAAAAAGACAGAGCGGAAGTTTGTGATTTAAGGTCTCTACCTCATCATTAATCAGAAGAGAAGTGAACTGAGATTTTGAACTCGCGATGTACCTCTTTGAGGGCATAGTCCTTTTTTTTTTAAGATTTCGCAAAAACTTTTGAAATTCTATAAACTAGGTTTTTTTTTACTGTTATAAATTAAGTTACTGCTCTATAAATCAAAAATATATTCTAAAAAATACTAGTCAGATTAATATCTCTGATATTATCATCATTTGATTTTCCCATGTTAAATTATAACTTTCTAATTATTTTTATAAACTTACCTTGTTTGCACTCGTCAATATCCTCGGAACAGTCAATGCCACGATATCCACTTGTGCACGAGCAGGTAAAGGATCCGTTGATAGGACTGGTATCACACACTGCGTCTTGATGGCAAGGATTAGACGTGCACGCATCGTCCAGATGACACAACAGACCTAAAATCAAATAAATAATTTTTTAAATACATAACAACAAAAGAAAAAAAAAACAAAAGGATCAAAAGCCTGAGAAAAAGACTTTTTAAAAATTTCATTCGAGTAACAGTTCGATAATCTAACATAAAAAAAAAGTTCAAGAAAATCCAAACAAAAAGCGAAACAGAGAGAGAGGCTGGCAAAAAAAAATAGCTTGAGAAGCAAAGAAAGACCTAGGGGCTATATATCGGCAATTTCAGCAATTTACCAAACGCGAAAAACGAAAGTGGGATTCGTCACTCGTTCGCGCTCACGCGGCTGCAATTACGCCAGTAAAATCTCTTGCCCCCATCCTCCTACTCTTTCTTCTTTTTTCTTTTCTGTGGCTTATGCCAACCATTCTCGACCCCCTTTTAATGATGTCCATCCTGAGGGCAGAGAGACGTCAGGTCTCTCCTGTTTTCTCGCTAGAGCGACCAAGAAGAGCGCGAGAAACGTTGCTCTCTTTTGTTATTTTTGCTATTATGGGGGAGGAAGCTTTAAGGATTTTATAGACTTGAAGTTTGCCGTGTGAACGCCTCGCGCGAAAAAAAAATTTGATTCTAACGCTCTAAAAGAACTGTATAGTTTTGATGGCAGAATTTTTTTTTCTTTTTTTTATAAACTTAATTTTATTTTAATGACTTGTTTTGTAGGACAATAATTTATTATTTTGCTCCAAAAATATAGCCACAATATTTTTAAATTACTTTCTTTTTCATCTTCTTTTTTTTTTTAATTAGTCTGATGACAAGATTAATTTTTAAAAGCACATTAATTTCAGTACCGAAACTTAAGACCCCATGCTTGTAAAAATGTAGTAATAAAAGTTACATTGTATCGATATTAAGGTATCGGACATCATTACTGTCTAACAAATTCTCCCCACAACAGTCGCGATAACAGTTTTGCATTTTTAATCAACGAGCCGACATCGTAAAACTCTTGTAAAACTCTCGTTTTAATTAAAAAAAAAAAAAAAGAAAGAGAGAGAGCCGCTCTTATTTCTCCCTATCATCATTACTTCCCGCTAAACATCCATATCGGTAGGACCTCCAGAAATTCACAAAGACATTGCTCTCATGAAAAAATAATAATAATAATAATAAAAAAGTTAAAATCAAAAAAGAGAAGGAGGTGCTTTCTCGTAAACCTCTTCTCATTACAAAAAAAAAGGAGTAAAGAGAACTCGCTGATGATCGTTTCAGAGTAATCGTCCACGGCGCTTATTGGGCGTTTTTCGTAAATTATGCACGGCAAGCCCATTAAAATTCACGAGCCCAAAGCAAAAAAAGGCTATATGTTAAGTAGAAGGAGAATAAACTCGCCGCCTCATTGGTTATATATATTAAATCTCGCGTCATCAGCCAGTATATACTTCCAGACTCGTTCGCGAAAAATTCAGCACAGGATGTTGATGCGCTGTGGCGAGTCTTTCCTTGCAAAATCCGGTTATCAAAGTATACTGCCCGATAACGAGAGCAGTATGTATACTGAAAAAAAAAGTTGGGCACAAACACCTGCTTCTCTTTACTTCATGATATAATCGTCATTATTACGAGAACGTCAACTTCAAGACTTGATCATAAGCAAACGAGACTCATTTTCGATTCACCATCAAATCTCATACCGTCAATATCTATCTCCGAAAATATCTTTTCGATTATAAGTTTAACCGAAAGCCTTTATCGAATAATTCCTCTATTACAAATTTTGTTTCGACGTGATTTAGTATAATATACACGTTGGACCTTATTAATATTCGTGAGACGATAGCTTCTTTTAACACGACTATTACATCCATAACCATCTGCTTAGTTATATACGAGGTTAATTAATATCAGCTGAATAAAATTGAAAAAAAAAATATATATATCTATATGTATACAAGTACATATTCGTATATGCTAAAAATACACGTGACACGCATTAACGTATATAGCTATAGATGGCTCAAAGCGGCACTTTTATCGTTATATACCTCTTTGGCAATATATATATATCGGAGCTTGAATCTCCAATTCGATTTCTGCAACTTTTGAAAAACTTTTGCGCTCTCGTCTTATGAAGAGATACTATATATACGATGAGCGGTATTCGGTAACGCAGTGTTTCATTCGAAACACACTTGCCTTCCATAAAAATAAAAAATAAAAAAAAAAGTACGCCGCAAATGTGCAAGAGAGCTATACACACACAAGACGATGTTCGGTGAGCTATTTTCTATACTGTGCGCAGCTCCTCGGCACCGATTGCCGATTATGGACCGAGTTGTTTGCTCACGCAGCTGCTTTAGCGAATCTTACTTGCCGCTGGCCTTGCTATATTGCTGCTGGTTTGATGTCGATTCTTTTTTTTTTCCGACTTACGTTCATTTTATCTCTCGGGTACTACGCGATTTATATATTGAATACTCTTTGTACTTTGGCCGTGACAAGTGAAAGTTATTGAAAAGGCTTATTCAAGTCATTCCATGTAGATTATGAAATTTTGATATATTTAATCTGGACAATAAGACTTTTGTATGCGGCTAATTAATTAAAAAAAGGAAATGGTAGCGAAGATAAGATATCAAACGTAAACCAAATATTAATATAATGCAGTATAGGAATGAGTGATCAATATCTATTTAATAATTCAAACATAAAGTCAATATGCAAAACGAAAAAAAGAAAAAAAATTAATAATAATATCGAAATCAACTTACCGGTCTTTCCTTGTGTGCACTGACAGTAAAAGCTGCCAACCCTATCGATACACGTGGCACCATTGAAACAAGCAGCACCAGCACAATCATCGATATTAACGCTACAATCAGGTCCAGTCCAGCCGTTAACGCATATGCAAGAATAGCTGCCGTGACTGTTGGTACAAGTAGCGCCGTTGTGACATAAGGATGGTCTAACTGAACACTCGTCGACATCGTGTTCACATTGCGGTCCGGTAAATGCAGCTGGACAATTGCAGGAATACTCGTTTACCCGATCGATGCAAGTTGCACCGTTCTGGCAGAGATTACCTACGCAATCGTCGATGTTCTCCTCGCATTGATCACCTTGGAAGCCTGAAACAAATTAAGAAAAAAATTTTGGTTAGTTTTAAGTGTGTGTGATTTTTGATGGTGTTATAAGATTATGATGCTATAGGGTATATATCGTGGACGATTGATGAAGGGCTTATTGATTTGTTGGTAGTTGATCGATTAACAGATGTAGATCTGACTCTTTCAAGGTATACCAGCTGATCCAGCTGCGTTTGATTTATGTTTAAACGTGGGTTATATGTTATGTTTGTTACATTGATATTTTCATTAGTGAGTTTTGTACATCTCGTGTTTACGTTTTGTTTCTGTTATTCAATAGGATATAAAATGAGAAAGGAGTAATATAAGTTTAACATTATTTATTTCTTGAGTTCAATTTATCAAAGAAAACTTTCGTTGTATAAAACAATATAATAATTTTGTATTATATTATGCTTATGCAAAACTTTGTTTTAAATAAATTAAGAAACAAAAAAAATTATTAATCTTAAAAAATAATCAGTACGGACGACGGTATCATCCGATACTACGAGCACGCACACATTATTAAGTAGTACTAAAACTTAATCGTATAATATGGTTGGAGGGTAAAAGCGACAAGAAGAACACATTGGTATAAGCATTGATAATTGGTAATAAAGCCATTATTCAATATGTACGAGCTAAACTCTGAGAAGGAACTTGTTTGTGAAGAGTAAAAAGGGGAAGGGGGAGGGGAGATGTTGAAAAGTACGAGGCTATATATGAGAGCCAGCAACGACACGAAAACTTTGCGCTGTTATCTTATAGTTGAAGGGATTCAATATCATCTCCGTCTATGGAAACGTACAAGATATATCTATATACCCGTAAGCCTAACTCGATGCACATTTATAGACACGATGGCTTGGAGGATAGAAAATTAAAGAGATTGATCGGCGACGTTTATTATGATGTTGCTCGTTAGCATGGAACTGTAGTATAGGTATGTGTATGTATGTATGTATGTATGTACGTATGTATGTTTTAGCTCTTGGCTTAGAAAACTGCACGTGATTGAAATGACAATGTGTGTGTTTGTAAGAGCAAAGCTCTTTGCTTGTACCGTAAGAATCTTCAGGGCATGCAATAAATTTTCAAGCTAATGTATGTGATCTGTGTTTGTACTGGTATACAAGAAAAACGAGTATATACAGCATATTCGGAAAATGATTTTTTTAATGGAAGA
The DNA here is from genome assembly GCA_030522805.1 of Leptomastidea abnormis. Lineage (NCBI taxonomy): Eukaryota > Metazoa > Arthropoda > Insecta > Hymenoptera > Encyrtidae > Leptomastidea > Leptomastidea abnormis. Next base: position 1,845 of record JAPYZE010001197.1, on the reverse strand, counting down.
GAGAAGGATGTGAGACAAAATATAAAGTAATTACATATTATGTACGTTTGATGTTATACACATATATAAATAAACGAGTATTTTTTGTCGGACATTGATTTTTTTTATATGTATTAACATTGGATATAGTGGAAAATTGATGAATTGATAGTAGTTGAGAAAGTTAATACATCGAGGAGTACTAGTAGTCTCATTGATTTCATATAATAAGCGAAGAGAGTTAATAATTTTCAAGATATATCCCATGTAATCAATAATCGAAGATCATTACGAGACATCGACATCGTTCATTTTCAATCCAATACGATTCAATTAATCACTCAGCTTCTGTGCGCTTGCTAGTTTTTCAAGAAAAAAAAAGGACAAAGCTAAAGGGAGTTGTAAAGAATAACAGAAAAGAAAAATAAAGAGAGGAAGAGAGAGAGAAAGAAAAAATAGTGACGAAGCCACTGATGAGACCTCGTTACGTTGGATTACGCTTCTGGATTATAATGGTTATGTTGGTTATAAAGGAGGCTTGAGAGGTTTAGTCAATAGTTAGGGTCGTGAACGACAAACCGCATTTCTACGCGTGCACGTGATCTTTTAGGTCCTTAGTGAGATACGTTGGTTGGTATCAGAACATACACGAAAAACTTCATATGGTATAGAAGACAAAAGATTTTTCACATCTCACTAAAGCTTATCTCAATTTAGTGTCCTTGAATCCTGTTACATATATACGGTTGTTATTCGGAAATTCAGAATTGATCATTTACACGGCAATTCAACTCAACAATTGCTTGTAATAATTCATCTAACACCAAAGTGTTAGAAATAGATACTAAAGTTTAGAACGTAAAAAATTTAAAAAAAAAAATAATAATAATTGAGAGAAAACTAACGATTGAAAGCTGGAATAAGCGTGGCTTTTCTCGCGCTCGCGAAGTAAGTACAAAAAACAAGTTCATCCGCTGCTTGTTTTTCTTGGTAGAAGAAGGAAAAGAAGGGGAGAGAAAAGGCGCAGCAACTCATCATCTGGACAGCTTACGTCTCCTATATACACCGCCTCAATCAACAACGAAATCAAGCGTGACGCTCAGTACGAGAAAAAAAAACAAAAAAATATATATTGGCTTCGACACTTGCCAGCAAAAAAAGCCGCGAACAGGCAAAAGAACAATGTCGTTTTCTTTCTCTCTTGCTCTCTTTTGCTTGCTTGACCACTCGAATATTAAAAGAGTAAACCACATTCCTCTTTCGTTTACCACCTTACTATACAAAAAACATCAGTTCGATCGATACGAAAGGGACACAACCGTGGAAAATGCTTGAACGAACAACAATTCGTGGTGGTTCGGCAGCTCTCTTATTGCAAAAGATAATAATAGACAGGATAAGACGATGGATCATCATCATCATCATCCAGACACTTTCTTGTGGACCACTTGCATCTCTCGATGGAGCAGTAAAAGCTTAAATAATCGTTACGTTTTCTTATTCCACTATAGTTAACCGTCAAATGCAAAAAAAAAAGTTATTTCTTCTTGGATTTTTAATTTTCTTTAGGCTCATAAATTTCTTCTTTCCCATCGTTGTATAGCTTATTCTCAGCTATAAAGTCTTCGTTTTTTTTTTGTTGTTCATCTTCGCGCCTTTCAGCTTGCAGATTTGCGGCATATCGGTATTTTTGCGTGACGATATCAGATTATATCCAATGAATCTTGGCATTTTCCCCAGCGTCAGCAGCTTACCCTTATACTTGGTATAGGGGTGTGCGAGTACTCGGATTTTCGAGTACTCGACTCGTCGAGTTTTTTGACCGAGTTCGAGCCGAGTGCTCGACTTTTCGAGTACTCGCCGAGC